>PVIY010037247.1:0-24954 GCA_004026745.1 Myrmecophaga tridactyla
ATCTTTTTTTCTCTATTATCGTTTTATTTCTTTTTCTGATGTCTTTTTATTTCTTTTTCTAAATCGATGCAAATGTTCTAAGAAATGATGAATATGCAACTATGTGATAATATTAAGAATTACTGATTTTATATGTAGAATGGAATGATATCTTAATGTTCTTTTGTTAAGTTTTTTAATTAATAAAAAAGTTTATAAAAAAAAGAATGTTCATATGTTTGTTGTTTTATAATAAAAATTAAAAATTAAAAAAAAAATAGGATAGGCTAAGACTTCTTAAAATTATGCCTAAGAGTTACCCCATAGAAATTCATTTGTTGCTCAGATGCGGCCTCTCTCTCTAAGCCAACTCAGAATGTGAACTCATTGCCCTCCCTTCTATATGAGATATTACTCCCAAAGGTGTAAATTTCCCTGGTAACGTGGAACCGAAATCCTGGGATGAGACGGGATCCAGCATCAAGGGACTGAGAAAGCCTTCTTGACCAAAAGGGGGAAAAGAGAAATGAGACAAAATAAAGTTTCAGTGGCTGAGAGATTTCAATCAGAGTCAATACATTATCCTGGAGGTTATTCTTACACATCATACAGATATCCCTTTTTAGTTTATGGTGTTTTAGAGTGGCTGGAAGTACCCAAAATTTTTGAGCTGTGCTACAGTAGTCTTGATTCTTGATGATCAGTGTATAAAGATGTAAATTTTACAATGTGACTGTGTGATTGTGAAAACCTTATGTCTGATGCTCCTTTTATCCAGGTTTGGGCAGATGAGTAAAAAAAAATATACAGATAAAAATAAATAAATAATAGGGGCGCCAAAGGGTAAAATAAATTGGGTAGATGGAAATCCTAGTGGTTACTGAAAAGGAGGATTAAGGGGTATGGTATTATGAGTTTTTTCTTTTTTCTGTTTATTTTTTTCTAGAGTGATGCAAATGTTCAAAAAAATGATCATGCTGATGAATACACAACTATGTGATGATACTGTGAGCCACTGCTTGTATATCACATATGAATGTAAGTTTGTGAAGATTTCTCAACAAAAATACTTTTAAAAAAAGAGTAGCTCATAGAGAAAAACCCAGGAGAAGCTAAGAGAAGACTCATAGAAGCTCAGAGAGGAAGCCACTGGAATCAGAAGGTCAAATCAATGAAACCAGGGAGCAGAGAACCAGCTGACACCAGCCACGCACCTTCACATATGACAGAAGTGTTCTGGATGCTGCCCACCTGTTGTCAAAGAAGATATTGTCCTATTGATACCTTAACTGAGACATTTTCATGGTCTTAGAATTGTTTTTGTTTTTGTTTTTGTTTTTTAGTTTGCATATGGGCAGGAGGCACCAGGGATCGAACTCCAGACCTCCAACACAGCAGGTCGGAGCTCTGCCTGCTGAGCCATGGCAGCCGCCCCATGGTCTTAGAATTGTAAATTTGTAAGCTAATAAATCCTCATTGTTAAAGCCAGTCCATTTCTGGTATGTTGTATTTTGGCAGCTTTAGCAAAGCAAAATACCAATCAAAGTTTCCTTCTTTGAAAAAAACAGAAAAGCCTGTCATCAAATTGATTTGGAAGGGTATTGATTTAGGATAGCCAACGTCATCATGAAAAAGAAAAATGAAGTTAGAGGACTCATACTTCCCAATCTTAAAATTTATTGCAAACTGGGCACACAGGTAGTTTAGTGGTTAGAATGCCTGCCTTTCATGTGGGAGACCTGAGTTCGATTCCTAGACCATGCACCCCCCCCCCCAAAAAAAAACATTACAAACCACAGTAATAAAACAGCATGGTAAAACATTGCTAAAAGAAATCAAAGACCCAAATAGATGTAAGGACATTCTGTGTCCATGGATTGGAAGACTAAATACTAAGATGTCAATCCTACCCCAAAGTGATTTATAGATTCAATGTAGTCCCAGTCAAAAGTTCAATAACCATTGTAGAAATGGAAAAGCCAATCATTAAATTTATTTGGAAAGGTAAGGAGCTCGAAGTACCCAAAGTCAAATAGCCAAAGCCATCTTAAAAAGAAGAATGAAATTAGAGGACTCACATTTTCCAATCTTAAAACTTATTACAAAGTCAGAGTAATCAAAACAACATGGTACTGGCACAAGGACAAACATACAAACTAATGGAATCAAACTCAGAGTTCAGAAATCAACTCTCACCTTTATGGACAAATGATTTTTGAGAAGGGGGCAAAGACCACTCAATTGGGAAATAAATGTCTCTGTAACAAATGGTGCTGGGAGAACAGTACTTCCATTTGCAAAAACAAGAAGCGCCCACTATGGAATGAATTCAATATGATTCAGGAACTACTAGGCCTAAAAACACAGTTTGTAAATGGTAATGAGATCATTTGTCTTTGGATTTGAAATTATTTGTTATCAAAAGGCCTCAGTAGAAATTATAATGTATTTTTTCCCACTGTATTTTTTGTTGTTACAGGAGATCTGCATATCCAGTCTAGATATAATAATCTTAGGAAAAAAGAAATCATTTATAATCTATAAAATAGGCTTATTTTGTTGTCCTTTAAAAATTTATGTTTTAGGATCTTTAAAACTGTTGATGCATTTAGATAAATAAGGTATATCTCATATTGAAGTAACATTTTTACCCTGTTGTGGAAAAATCATTTCATTAAGGTTGAAGATATCTTCTAAGGTGTGAGGAGAGACAAAAGGAACTCTTGTTATAAAAAAATGACAGTAGAAATTAAAACTTTAATGGAAGAGATGAGGGAAAATTATTTCAAGGCAACCCAAATCATTAGCCAATAAACAAAAACACTTCAGGCAAGCAAGGCCTCATGAATGTTACTTCTTTCATACCATTTTTCAAGATGCCACTGGAGGCTGGGCTCGAGCAAAATTAAGGGATAAATCAAGAAAAAGAAGTGGAATCCAGGAATCATGAGATACAAAACAAGGAAGAGGCAAAAAGAAAACCCTCAGAATAACTGGAAGGAAATTCCAGGGCAACATATAGAACAAACAGTACAAATCAAAGCACAATGACAGACCCAAGGACAAAGATCTTCAAGAAAATAAAGCTGATGGAGAGGAGATTTAAACAAATGGCACAATTAGATGGGTTTGAATTAAATGATAAGCAATAGAAAACTAAATAAACAAACAAAAAAAATTAACTCCCTTTACACAGTCAAAATGTAAGCACTGAATACTGTCCTCAACAAAATTACAACATAATATATTGGCAAGATGGCAGGTAGGCAGGAAACGTGCATATGCAGGCAAGGGTAATAGGTTAGGTGATGGTCAATCCTCATTTTCATGGGATGTTATTTCAGTTTCCTAGTTGCTAAAACAAATACCATGCAATGTACTGGTTTAACAATAGAAATTTATTGGCTTATGGTCTCAAAGGCTAGAAGGCTTGCTTCTTCAATTTCTTCTGGTTGGCCAACACATGGTAATGCACAGGTAGTGCTTTCTCCTTTCTCTTCCAGTTTCTGTTGACTTCCATCTTCTGGCTTCACCACATGGCTTCTCTTTCTGTTTCTCTTTCTAATTTCCTTTGCTTATTAGGATTACAACCATTTTGGTTTAAGGCCCATACGCATTCAGTTTGGACCCACCCTCATTCAGTTTGCGTATACCTCAACTAATAATAACAGCTTCAAAGGCCCTATTTACAAATGGGTTCATACCTATAGGACCAGAGGTTTGGACCTGAATATGCCTTTTTTGAAGGACATAATCCAATCCCAGACAACAAGAAATAGTTTAATTTATTTTAATCAAAAATTGTAATATAAGATTTATTTAGCAACATGGAGGTATATCAGTTAGGATTAAGTTGAGCTCCAAGTGACTACAAACCTCAAGCATCAGTAACATAAAGAAAATAGAAATTTTTCTCTCCCACATAAATGAAGCAATCTAGGGCTGGTTTGGAGGATCCATAATCATCTTTTCCCCCTACAATCTTCAACATATTGCTTTTACTTCTTGGTCCAAGATGACTGCTTGGGTCCCAGCTATCACATCTACCTTCCAACCAGCAGAAAAAAAAGAAGAATGACAGCTGTGTCCCTTCCTCTTAACAACACTTCTATTGATGTCATACTATTCAGAACTTAATGACCACACTAGCTACAAGGAAACTGGTATGTGTTTTTATTTCAGGTGGCTAAAGGTTCTATTATTGAAGAAAAAGTAGAAAAAAGACACTGTGAGACAACTAGCAGTCCCTATTATAAGAAGTAAATACCTAAAGAATCAGCTTTAAAAATTACCAGGGTTTGCCCCCAGAATGAGGAAAATGGTTGAGGGGTGGGAAGTAAGAGTGAAGAATACTGTTTCCTGTAACAAACTTTATAGAACTATTTGACCTCTTAAACTATGTGCATGTATAATTTGACAAAAAAATAATAATAATAAAAGCTTTAAAAAAAGAATGATGGGGGAAAATGAAATAGAAATAGTTACAACTGCTCATTCTGAGAGTTTGTCTTTTTGGAGGATGGAGGGACTACAACAACTAGAGGTAAGAACTGTATAAAATCAAAAGTAAATCCTGTCTGCATGTTAGTGCATGGTCCTTTAAATAATAATTTTTGACTGCCTAGAATACTCATTTTTTCTCCTTTTTGTTTCTAGCTATGTTCCTGATTCTGTGAGGAAACAATATCATGATAAAGAATCTCTAAACCACAGAAGCTACCAATACTTAAATATTAATCTACCAGTTAAAGCACAACTACTTTAGGGAAGTCCGGAACAGTTTTTGCTAAAAGGGCACTTTTTTCTCATAAAGGTAAGAATCCCTATTGCCCTACGATATTTTTGTAATGAATCACAGTATAATTCAATTTGTCAATACTGTAAGATATTGAGATACATATATGCATATGTGCATGTGTGTGTGTGTGTGTGTGTGTGTATATATATAAATTTTTTTTAACTATTTGTTCCTTTGCCCCGATTAGGTTAACTACAGACAAAAAAAATCTAGGCAATCAATGATTGAAAAATAAATCTACCTGTTTGTCAAGGAACTTGGAAGAAATGATTATAAATATCTGAAATATAAATAAAGGAGAAAAAACAAAAACCCATGGTAGCAAGAGTAGACAATATCACATCTGCCAAGATATATTAACTTCAGGCATTCCTTTCCCATAAACAAAAGGGTAGAGCAATAATGAATACTATTATACTTTTCTAGCTCAGCGGCATCAATATTTTATATTTACTTAGACTGACCATACATTTCCTTTCTCATTTTTCAGATTTATTGCCATCTCTAACCATTTCTAAGTCCTTTTGAACAATAATGGCCAATTTTGTCAAAAGTCTCTTTCTGGGAGCAAAAAGGAGTTTTACAAAGTCAAATTATAGAAATAACACTGTGCCCAAGAAGTTAAGGGACTTTCTAAGATCATGCATATCTAATGGGTAGGAGAGTCATAAACCCCAGCATTCTCATCCCAGTAATGTGCTCTACTATGTTATGAGGCAACAATGTCAAAACAAAAAAAAGGTACAACGTCATCAAGCGCCCAGATCAATAATGCCACAGGCAAATCAACTAAGTGAACTATTGTGCTTTACTTAAAGGATGTAAGTAGTGGTATTTTGCAAAGTAGGTCCTTCCCAGAGTCATTCAAGTTACTACACAATGAGATTTTCACGTAAAAATATGTGGGAACATGTAGAAGCACAAGTCTCCAGGATCGGGCTTCAGTGAGAACAGAAACACTGGTTATAACAAAATAAAGTTGGTACCTCATAGAAACTCTAGTTGATCAATGTCTTAATTGACTTTTCTGATGCTTCTTCTACTGTGACTATGGTTAACATAGTCTAATTTTACTTTCTACAATAACTGCAGCTCTCTACTAAATGTTTGTTTGTTCTTTACCATAGGCAGTAGATTCTTTGCCTGATATGCTAAATAACCAATTCCTGAGACACCAGCATTTAAAAGAAAGACTTTATTGCTAAGTGTGAAGCAGGAGATCAGACAGCCTATCACACCAAAAATCTGTCTCCCCAAACTGCAGTAATTCTGATAGTATCATAGTATTAAAATATGGGTAGGTTTTAGGATAATGAGCACAAAGGCCCCAGATGATGTAATTAGCAGTGATCTCATTACTAAGCATGTGCAGACTGATTACATGCTTAGTTGCAGAAAATATGTAAGAAAATGGTGGTCTTAATAATAATGATAGGCATGATTTTTAGTATTATAATGAAGTAGAGGTGACTTATAGGTTAAAAACCTAAGTATTTGCAAAGTCCCCTTTGGGGAATAGTGAGAAAGGGGGAAAATTCAACTTCCCGAAGTTGAATTCTTGATCTTCTCACAAGTAGTGGGGACAATCAAAGCTATAGGCTGAGCCCCCAATCTTGGGGGCTGTTCATATGAAACTTAATTCCACAAAGGATAGGTCAAGCATACTTAAGATTAGGCCTAAGAGTCACCCCCAAGAGAACCTCTTTTGTTGCTCAGATGTGGCCTCTCTCTCCAGCCAACACAACAAGCAAACTTACCACCCTCCCCCTGTCTACGTGGGACATGACTCCCAGGGGTGTGGACCTTCCTGGCAACATGGGACAGAAATCCTAGAATGAGCTGAGACTCAGCATCAAGGGATTGAGAAAACCTTCTCGACCAAAAAGGGGAAGAGTGAAATGAGACAAATAAGTGTCAATGGCTGAGAGATTCCAAACAGAGTCGAGAGGTTATCCTGGAGGTTATTCTTATGCATTAAATAGATATCACCTTGTTAGTCAAGATGTAGTGGAGAGGCTGGAGGGAAATGCCTGAAAATGTGGAGCTGTGTTCCAATAGCCATGTTTCTTTAAGATGACTATATAATGATATAGCTTTCACAATGCGACTGTGTGATTGTGAAAACTTTGTGTCTGATGCTCCTTTTATCTATCTTATCAACAGATGAGTAAAATATATGGAATAATGATGAATAATAGGGGGAACAAATGTTAAAATAAATTTAGAGTGAAATGCTGGTGATCTGTGAGGGGAAGGGGTAAAGGGTATAGTATGAATGAATTTTTTCTTTTTCTGAATAGATGCAAATCTTCCAAGAAATGATCTGATTATGAATATGCAACTATGTGATGATATTGTGAATTACTGATTATATATGTAGAATGGAATGATCAAAAATTATGAATGTTTGCGTTTGGTGTTTTTTGGCATTTTAAAAAAATTTTTTTAATTAATAAAAAAAAATCTAAGCTACTGTGCATATCAGGTAGGATCATTCAGGTTAGATCAGCTTTGGTTATCAAGATAACTTTGGACTTGGGGTGGGTTAGTTCTGGGCTGCCCCAAGATCCTTCATTAATAAACGTCAGGGGCTGTCTTCAGTGATCACAAGACTCTAAAGTCAAAAAACTGGATAAATGAGTGCAAGTGAAGGTTAGTCACAAGGTTTTACAATCACAAGGCCACATGATAAAGGCTATACAATCATTATCAGAGATCAAGGCAGACAGATTACAGTTCAGAGATTTCAAATATTTCCCTCTGTCTACTCTACAACATATCAGAAAGCAAAAAGGAATATCTATATAATGATTAATCAACCATAATCATCCCTTAAACCCTAATTTCTCCATTACAGAGTCTTCTGTCCTGCAGCTTCTACTTATTGACTTCCCTAGCAATTTCACATTCTAATTGCTCAAGGAAGATCAGACTGAATCAATTCATCATCTTGTAATACAGAAATACTGAACAGACTTCTTGGGTCAGACCAATTTATAAGATACTGGCCTATGTACACATCACTGGTGACAATCCTTGATCCTAATAATTGTGGCAAAGTAGAGGGGATTTATGGTACAAAGCATAACGACTGATGCAAGTCCTTGCAGCTGCTTCGTCCAGAAATGGGCTATGGTTATATCTCACACACAGAGCATTATGTTTGTCTGCTATAGATCTGGTTTACAAATCAAAACATCAACAGGTAATTTCATGCTTAAGTATGGACCTCTTCTCTAAAGAACACAGTCTCTCACTATACTGTCACCCCTTACATTTATACTCTTGCACAGGGAGTCTCATATGGTCACCTCACCAGCCCGTAGTATGGGAAGAGAAAAGTTAATAACCACTCTTCCCATGAGAATTTCTTCTCTAAACTGAGTCTCCTTTGACCTCAGACTTATTCAATAATGAAGTTAGACATATGAATTATGCTAGATAAAAGCTCTTCAGATAAAGGTAATAATGTCCTAATGGGACAACACAATTGCCCTAACTAGTGTACCCAAACATTTTCTGGTAGAAGCTGAAGTAATTTTGCAGATCACTGTGTATTAGATATTTACCATGTCAGCCCTAGGCTAAGCACCTGACAGGCAATATTACAGATAGGCAAACTGAGGCCCAGAAAGGTTAACTTCTTATTCAAGATCACATCTAATAAATAGCAAAGCTGAAATCAAACCATATCTGTCTGATGTCAAAGCCAATATTTTTAACAACTATCCTATACTGTCAATGACTGCCAAGCAGAATCAGCAATAGTACTTTATAACACTAACTCATGCATTTCAATAAATGAAGAAAAAAAGAAAACTTACCATACAACAAAGCAATGCTTCCCAAAACACGGTTCAGCAAGCTATCTTACAAGAGTTCCATGACCAAATATGTATGGAAAAAGTTACATCAAAAAGAGTTTATTAAAAAAAAAATTTATTAAACTTCCACATCCCAGGACTTCTCAGAATGTTAAATGACAATCCACACTATGAAACCCCAAGAAGAAAATATGATAAGCAGGGTTTTTCATATTTATTTAGTCAAAATTACCATTCTCCATAGGCTGTATAAGGCATCTTAGAAAATGCTTATCTAGTAAAAACTTTCACGTCATCTTTAACTTTGACAATTTCACCTCAACTAGGTCAGTTATCAGTAAATCTTATGATACTTTCTGATGTGCACCCCCATTTCAGTATGCCGTAGTATACTGGGGGCCAGCAGCCATGTCTCAGATCGTGTGATTTCACCCCTGTTCAGAGATGACTACACAGTACAGGCAATCCTATTTTGTTGAACATGATTAGGTGGCTCTTTTTACCTGGCAACCAACCCTATTAAATTCAAATGATGAAAATTTAGTTGAAATGTATAGTTCACCTCTTAAGAATAAGGATTCCAGAGTTAGATGCTTAGGATGGAATCCCAGGTCCACTATTTACAAGATGTAAAACTCTGGGTAAGTTAACTAACTTATCTAAAGCCTCCAACACCCATCTATAAAATGGAAGTAATGTGAATATCTCCACCTCAGTAAATCTGTAAGGTTTAAAAATAAGATCCAAAATTCTTAGCACAGAGCTTTGGACATAAACAATGAATACAAATGATTATTATTAATTCCCTTGTACTGCTTTTCTCTCATTCAGCATGAAAAGCTTGTCCGTAAAATATAAATGAGAAGAAAAACATTCTTATTTCTGGATGAAAAAATATGGTAAATATTGTTTTAAAAAATGTACTTGTACACCCTAGCCACAATGCCTTTGACTCTAGGAAATCTCTCACCCTTTGCACTTTTTGCATAACCAATACTATCAAATACTTGGAAAATATCTTTGATCTTAATGAAATGATTTTTCACAAAAGGGTAAAAATGTTACTTCAATATGAGATATACCTTATCTAAATACATCAACTACTTAAAGATTCCAAAATACAACAATTTTTAAAGGACAACAAAATAAGACTATTTTATAAGATGATAAATCATTTCTTTTTTCCTAAGATTATTATATCTAGACTGAATATGCAGATCTCCTATAACAACAAAAAATACAATGGGGACAAATACCTAATAATTTCTACTGAGGCCTTTTAATAACAAATAATTTCAAATCCAAAGACAAGATCTCCTCACCATTTACAAACTGTGTTTTTAGCCCTATTAATGCCTGAATCATATTACATTCACTCCATTTATTCAAGTAGTGATTTACTTTGTAGGAATAAGTCATACTTATTTTAATAATCACTTATCAATAATCTCCTCGTCTAAGATAGTCTGGGTTATACTAGACAGCAACAAAAATAAATCAACTTCAGAAATATGTTACAATTTTAAAAGAACAAAATATGTTTCTTACAATGCACTGTTAATAAAATTAAGTCTGTATTATATTTATTTCAATAAGATGAACTATCATTTATCTTTGACAAGTAATTGAGTCAACTTGGTATAGGGAAAAGAGATACTGTTTGAGCACTACTATATAAAAACGCCAAAAGTAATAATTCGTGCTCATTTTTACAGTAGTCTTACAATGAAGACATAAAGATAATTCTACCTCAGGGTTGTACTATTACCTTCTTTAAACATGATATTAACATTTATCATGCTGTCATGTACTTCATGAAATCCACACATGCAATTAGAGATAAATATCTTTTTGTTTACATTGACCTAGGAAAAGGTATATTAGTCATTTCAATGTTAGGAAAAAACATACAACTTTATGAAAAAAGCTACGGCATCCAAGGTACCTGGTCCATATTAGTTTTTAAAAAGAAAACTTGACATTTTTTCAAGGTCTTTTTCATTTTTTTCTGAAAGAAACTTTCTAACTTAAACCTTAAAAGTTCTATAAGAGCTTTTGCCTGAAAAAAATAACAAAAAAAGCATATTAAACATGTAGTCTACTTTCTAAGGAACCAACTGGATATTTCCACATGGATGCCCAGTTGTTACCAATCTTATCATCTTCACAAACAAAAAAAAAATCCCATTCCAGACTTGAGTATGTAAAGAGACATAACATACTTTTCATTGGAAAAGCTGAACATTACATTGTACATTCCATTCCCAAGCAGCTGATTTACTTTCTGTCCCCAGAACATAACCTGACTTTAATATCTTGATTCATCCCTCAAACACTTACACAAATGTTCTTGTCCCACTTCTGCCCCTTTCCCCTTCTGAGACAGTCAAGTAAACTACTGGTTCTGATCCTCTCAAAGATAACATCCATCAGTGCTGGACAAAATCTTTAAAAGGTGGTAACAGAAGGTCACTGAAGAATGAACAAAAGCAGGCAGACTCAGACTCTGAAGGAAAATCAACTCCTTGAAGAAGGCCAGCAGAGGATGAACGAACTGTTGATAGCCTGAGAACATGCTGAAGCTGGTACTTTACAATGTGAATAAAATCTCCACAGAAGACCATACTTTCTGGCCAGATAATCCAAAAAAAAAACCAGAGGTTAAGATAACCACAGGAGCTGGAAAGTAAAGAGAAATCCTAAAGGAAAAAGTCAGAAACAGACAGCAACATAATCTGCAAATAAATTCTGCCTGAAGTTTCAGGCTAATTCCTAAACAATAAATATACATATAGGTTAGATTCAAAACAACCAAGGTACACAGCAAAGATACAAAATAATATTTGAGTTCTATGCTGTTTTGGCATGCTAAAGCTGCCAGAATGCAATATACCAGAAACAGAACAGTTTTTATAAAGGGAATTTATTAAGTTGCAAGTTTGCCATTCTAAGGCTATAAAAATGTCCAAACTAAGGCATTCAGGTAAAGATGCCTTGATTCAAGAAGGGCTAATGGGTCTGTTACACCTATTTCAGTTTACAAAAGCACATGGCTACTTCTCTACTAGTCCTTGTTCCTGGTTCCATTGCTTCCAGCTTCTGATGCCAGTGGTTTTCTCTCCAAACATCTGTAGGCCTTCACTTAGCAACTCTGGAACACAACTCTGGGTTCTGGCTTGCTTAGCATCTCATGGAAAGGTACATGGCAATTGGGCTCCAAACATTCTTGTCAAGGCATCTGCTCTCTGTCAGCACTCATGTACAAGCATCTGTGTTGGCTCAGAAGCAGCTGTTCTCCAAGCATCTCTGTCAGCTCTGAGCTTTCTCCAAAATGTTTCCTTTTTTAAAGGACTCCAGTAAACTAATCAAGAGTCACCTTTAATGGGTAGAGTCACATCTGCATTTAATAAAAAAGCCACACCCAAAATTGGGCATGTCCCATCTCCATGGAAGTAATCTAATCAACAGGTCACACCCACAACTGGGTATGTCACAACTCAATGGAAAAAATCCAGTCAAAGTTTCCCACCCAAACCAATAGGTCTGGCCCCACCAGACTGGATCAAGATTGAAACATGGCTTTTCTGATGCATACATAATAGCTTCAAACTGACATATACACCAAGAAAAACATTTTCAATTTGAATCCAACCAAGTTTTTTGGCCACTGAAACAAAAACATTTACACTTGTTATAGAAACGTGGTAGAATTGAGACTCTCCACAACATAATATTTACAATGTACAAAATCCAATCCAAAAATACATAGCACCCAAAGAATGATGAAAACATGACCTAGTCTCTTAGAAAAGAAAACAGACTTTCAGAGATAATGCAAATGTTGGAATTAGCAGAAAATAACTTTAAATCAGGTATTATGCCCAATGAAGCATGAGAAAACATGCACATAATAAATAAAAATACAATAAATACAATCAGAGAAATAGAAACTATAAAAAAAGAGCCAACTGAAAACTGTAGACCTGAAGAATACAATATATAAAATTAAAAATCCACTGGATAGGATTTCCAGTCAACAAAGAGGTATGAGATACCAGGGTACTGTTGCCCAAGAGAATCTTTGAATAACTAGCAAAAACTGTCAGAGCCGTTTTCCTCAAATTGCTGGAAAAACATTTAAAGGGTCACAGCAACTAGTCATGTACCAAATCAAGAAAACACAGATTTAAAAATGGTGGACACTTACGGCACCCTGGCTGGCCCCACCTCTACCACCTCCCTGGTACAATGTAGAGCCAGCCTGTGCTCCTTCTGAGGATACCTGGCCCTCTTCCACAGGGAGCAGAATAAATCCTATGCAAATAATGCAGTACCTCTGTATCTGTGTCAATTGATCAGTTAGAAGCCTGAAACACTGAAACAGAAATTAATCTCTGGCTCACTTTCCAACAACTCACCCAGCAGACAAAAGAAACTTGCTGACAAATAAGGCAGAGTAAGAAACAATTAGTCAAAGTGGCCTGGAGCAAAGGATTACCATCCTTAAAACATACAAAAGCCCACCGAGAGTTGGGGGGAAGGTCACTTAATAGAGAGTAGAGGAGACGTTTTCATTCCTGAAAATGGGAATTTCTATGGCCAGGATGAGACACAGATTCAGAAAAGACTGAAAGGACCCTGCACTTCACTTTTACCTTGGACTGATCTTCATGATAGGAGGGCTACACTCTGAAAGAGACCACGAACTAAGGCACAGCCAATTTGCAAAAACTGTGAAAGGTATTTTTCACATTCGTTTCTTTGTTTTTGTCAGTTCCCAGAACTCAAGAAAATCAGGCACATCACTAGGTGGCTACAAGAGTAATACACAGCTTAGGGACAATATACCAGTGGTAAAACATTAAATATTGAAATGTACAATGTGCAAGAATATTACAGGAAATGATGTAAAGTAATAAAAGAAAATTTCAGAAACTGTCAATGAAGAATATCAGACTTTTACTATACCAGACAAAGACTTAAAAAGAAGATTTTTCAATATGCTCAATGAGAAAAAGAAAAGTATGGAGAAAGAAATAAAGGATTTCAGGAAAAGGATAAATGCACAATATGAAAATTTCAATAAAATAGTTATAAATTTTTAAAAAGGAAACAAACAGAAACATTAGAATTGAAAACCAAAATAAATGAAATGAAAACTCCCTAGAGTGTGTAAAAAGTAGATTGGAGCTGAAAGAAGAAACAATCAGTGAACTTGAACACAAGGCAACTAAAATGATTCAGGAAAAGAGAAGAAAGATAAAAAGAATGAAACAATAATAATAGTAAAGGAACAGAGCCTAAGAGACCTGTGGGACTCATAAACGTACCATTATACGCATTATGGGACTCTTAAAGGAGGAGAAAAAGGGGACAAAGGGACAGCAGAATATTCAAACAAATTATGGTAGAAAACCTCCCAAAGGTAATAAAAACACGAATATGCACAATGAAAAATCCCAACAAACCCTCAAAAAGATAAACTTGAAAAGAAGCCAGAATAGACACACAGTAGCCAAACTGCCAAATGCCAAGGACAAGGAGACAGAGCAGAAAGCTACAAGAGAAAAGCAATGTGTTATATAAAAGTGAATACCAACAAGATTAAATGCTGATTTCTAATCAGAAACCATGGAGACAAGAAGGCAGTGGTATGAAACATTTAAAGCACTGAAAGAAAAAACTGCCAACCAAGAATTTTATATCTGGTGAGACTATCTTTCAAAAATTAGAGAGAGGTTAAGACATTTCCAGACAAACAACAGCTGAGGGAATTTGTCACCACCACACCTACTACACAACCAATGCTAAAGAGTGTTTTTCAGACTGAAATGAAAAGACACTAGGTAGTGGACTGAAGCAACAGAAAGAAATAAAGGCCTCTGGTAAAGGTAATCATATAGATAATTATAAATGCTGGTATTAATGTATCATATTTTTTGGTATGTAACTCCATTTTTTATTTCAAACAGGTTCTAAAATGTAAATATATGAAAAGTAATGATGAATCTATGGCTTTCAACGTATAATGTACAAAGAAATAATCTGTAACAAAGAAAAAAGGTAGGGAAATGGATGGGTATAGGGAAAAAAAGGTAGGGAAACAGATGGGTGTAGGAAAAAAAATTTCAATGTATGCTATTGAAATTATGTTGGAATCAAATAAAATATGACTGTATTAGATTTAGGATGTTGAATTTTAACCCCATGGCAACCACAAAGAAAATAGATAAAATATACAGAAACAATGAGAAGGGACCCAAAATATTAAATAAATATAAAACTAGACAGCAATGGAAAAATTGAGGGGCAAAAAAGGCATAAGACTTACAAAGACCATATACCAAAATAGCAAAATAAAGCCCTACATAATCAGTAGTTACATGAAATGTAAATTCATTAAACTCTTCAGTCAACAGGCAAGGACTGGAATGATTTTTAAAAAAAAATCATGGTGTGGTTGTATGCTGTTTACAAGAGAAAAACCTTAAATTCAAAGACACAATTAGGCTTAAAGCAAAAGGATGGAAAAAATACACACCATACAAATATTAACTAAAAGAGAGTTTGGGTAGATACAATAATAGCAGATAAAATAGAATTTATGTCAAAAACTATTATAAGAGACAAAAAAAGCCAGTATATACTGATAAAAGTGTCATGCAATAAGAAATAACAACTATAAATATATATGAACCTTATGACAAAGCACCAAAATATATGTGGCAAATACTGACAAATTTGAGTGGAGAAATAGATGGTTCTATATAAATAGGAGACTTCAATAGACCTTCAATAATGGATAGAACATCTAGAAAGTATATCAAATAAGAAAAAGAAGACTTGAACATACTATAAACTAACTAGACCTAACAGACATACAGAATGCTTCACCCAACAGCAACAAAATGCACAGTCATCTCTAGTGAACATAAATCACCCTCTGTATTAGCCAGGGTTCTCTAGAGAAACAGAATTAGCAGAAAATATCCATAGATACAAAATTTATAAAAGTGTCTCACGTAACCATGGGCACGTAGAGTCCAAAATCCGTAGGGCAGGCTGTGAAGCTGACGACTCCAATGAAGGGTCTAGACAAACTCCACAGGAGAGGCTCACTGGCCAAAGTAGTAAAAGAAACTGTCTCTTCTGAATCTTCCTTAAAAGTCTTCCAGTGATTACATTAAATATCACTCATTGTAGGAGACACTCTCCTTGGCTGATTACAAATACAATCAGCTGTGGATGTAGCCAATGCGATCATGATTTAATTCTATGAAATGTCCTCATAGCAACAGACAGGCAGCACTTGCCCAACCAGACCAATGGGTACCACCACACAGCCAAGTTGACACATGAACCTAACCAAGACACCCTCCAAAATAGGCCACAGGCTAAGCCACAAAAATTATAAAATACTGAAACCTAAAATGTATCATTTCCAACCACAATGGAATAAAGCTAGAAATCAGTAACACTAGGAACTGGAAAAGTCACGAATTGTGAAAATTAAACAAAGTACTCTTGAACAACAATGCATCAAAGAAGAAATCACAGGAGAAATTAGAAAATACCTTAAGGTCAATGAAAACAAAAACACAACATACCAAAAATTATGGGATGCAGCAAAGACTGTACTGAAAGGGAAATGTACACCTCTCTAAATGCTTGCATTAAAAAGGAAGACAGATGTAAAATGAGACCTAATCTCAAAACAAGAAAATCTAGAAAAATAAGAGCAAACTAAGCCCAATGTGAATGAAGGGAAGAAAGTAACAAAGATTAGAGAGAAAATAGATAAAATAGAGAATGAAAAAAAACAAAAGAGTGAGCCAACAAAACAAAAAGTTGGTTCTTTAAAAATATCAATAAAATTGACCAACCTTTAGATAGACTGACAAAGAAAAAATGAGCAAGGAAGCAAAGAACTAAAATCACACATGAAAGAGATTTACTACCAACCCACAGAAAGATTTCAAGAAGAGACTATGAATAATGGTAGTCAAACAAATTAGATAGCCTACATGAAATGGATAAATTCTAGAAACATACAAATGACCCACATTGACTCAAAAAGAAATAGAAGATCTCAAGAGACCAATAACAAGTAAAGAAATGGAATCAGTAATAAAAAATTCCCAGGACAGAAAAGTGAAGGACCAAATGGTGAATTTTACCAAACATTCCAAGATGAATTTAACACTAGTCCTGATTAAACTTTTCCAAAAAGTTGAAGATAAGGGAATACTTTCTAACATCCTTTGAGACCAATGTCACCCTAATACCAAAGTCAAAAAGAAGAGAAAATTACAGACAAATATCATTTACGTATACAGGTGCAAAAATTCTAAACAAAATACTAACAAACTGACTCCAACGGCACATTAAAAGAATTATAAACCATGATTAAGTGGAATTTATAGCAGGTATGCAAAGATGGTTCCACACAAGAGAATCATTTACTGTAATACACTGGATTTATAAAGTGAAGGGGAAAATAAAATACGATCATCTCAACTAATGCAGAGAAGGCCTATGAGAAAATCCAACACCTGTTGATAAAAAAAAAAATACACTTAGTAAACTAAAAATAGAAGGAAAGTTCCTTAACATGATAAAGATTATACATGAAAAATCCATTGCTAACAGCATACTCAAAGTGAAAGACTGAAAACTTCTCCTAAAAGATCAGGAACAAGACAAGAATGCCCACTGTCTCCAATGTTATTCAACATTGCATTGGAAGTTCTAGCCAGCGCAGTTAGGCAAGAAAAAGAAATAAACGGCATCCAAACTGAAAAGGAAGAAATAAAACTTTCATTATTTGTAGATGATATGATCCCATAAAGAGATAGTCCTGGAAAATCTTTAACAAAGCTAACAGAGCTAATAAATTAATTTAGCAAAGTGGCAGGGTACATGATCAACACACTAAAATCAGTAGTATCTCTATACACTAGTAATGAGCAACCTGAGGAGGAAGCCAAAGAAAAAAATCCATTGTGATAGCAACTAAAAGAATCAAATATCTAGGAATGAATCTAAGAAAGGATGTAAAGAATTTGCACATGGAAAACTACAAAACATTGCTAAAAGAAATCAAAGAAGACAAAAATAAATGGAAGGACATTCTATATTCATTAAAATTTAAAACTTTGTGCATCAAAGGGCTTTCTCACAAAAGTGAAAAGACAAACTATTCATTTGGAGCAAATATTTGGAAATCATATATCCAATAAACATCTAATATCCAGAACATATAAAGAAACCTTACAACTCAACCATAAAAAGATAAACCAATTTAAAAATGGACAAAAGAATTGACTAGACATCTCTCCAAAGAGGATATATAAATGGCTTTCTTTAAAAGCACACGAAAAGATGCTCAACATCACTAGGTATAAGGAAAATGCAAATCAAATTCACAGTGATATATAACTTCACACCCACTAGAATGGCTACTATTAAAAAAAAAGATCATTACAAGTGTTAGAGAGAAAGCAGAGAAATCAGAACACTCATTCATAAGACAGTCTGGCAGTTCCTCAGAAAGCTAAATATAGAATTACCACATGACTCAGCAATTCCTCTACTGGGTATATACCCAAAAGAATTTAAAGCAGGGACTCAAACAGATATTTGCACACCAATGTTCAGAGTGGCATTATTCACAATTGCCAAAAGATGGAAGCTACCTAACTGTCCATCAACCAATGAATGAAAGAATAAAATGTGATATATACACACAATGGAATATTATTCAGTTGTAAAAAATGGAATGAAGTCCTGATACATGCGATGATGTATTAGTTTGTTAATGCTGCCAGAAATGCAATATACCAAAACTGGAACAGCTTTTCAAAAAGGAAATTTAAGTTACAACTTTACAGGTCTAAGGCCAAACGAAGTCATTCAGGGAAAGATACCTTGAATCAAGAAAGGCCAATGGATCCAGAATACCTCTGTTAAATGGAAAGGCACATGGCTGGAGTCTGCTGGTTCTTTAGCTTCGGCTTCAAACAGCTTCCCTGGGAGTGTCTTCCTTCTGCATTTTCAAATATCTCTGTCTGTGTCAGCTCTGAAAGAACTGTGGTTTCTCTAAAATATCTTCCCTTTTAAAGGACTCTGGCAAACTAATCAAAACCCACCTTGAATGGGTGGAGTCACATCTCCATATAATCAAAAGGCCATACCCACAATTGGGTGCATCATTCTCCATGGAAACAATCTAATGAAAGGTTTCCACCTTATAATAATGAACCAGGATTAAATGACACAGCTTTCTGGGGTACACGACACTTTCAAATTAACACAGACATATGTGGACAAACCGTGAAGATATTATGTTCATGAAGTAAGCCAGAATCCAAAGGGCAAATATTGTATGATTTAAATAACAGGGAATAATTAGAATAAGCAAATTTATAGTTAGGGTCTAGGATCTATTAACTACAGTTAATTGTACAAGCATAAAAATGTTCTTTCATAAATTATAACAATGCACCACACTAATGCAAGGTGTTAATAATAGGGTGCTATCTGGGGGAGAATACACCTTAATGTAAAATACTGACTATGGTTAAATTTTAATAATCTTAATATTCTTTAATCAACTATAACAAAGTTACTACACAAACAAGAAGTGTTAACAATAAGGGGCATATAAGAATATTTTATTTTTTACATGATTTTCAGTAAGCCTGCAACTTCTTTAATTTAATTTTTAAAAAGAAGTATACAATCATGACCTGACTCAGCAATCCCAATTCTAGATCTATAACCAAAAGAATTGAAAGCAGGAACTTGAACAGATACTTGCACACCGATGTTCATAGTAGCATTATGCACAATTACCAAAAGATGGAAGCAAAACAAGTGTGCATCAACAGATAAATGAATAAACAAAATGTGCTATATAAATAAAATGGAATTTTACTCAACTTTAAGAGGAATGATGTCCTGATACATGTGATAATATGCATGAACCTTAAAGACATCATGTTAGTGAAATAAGCTACATATAAGGACAAATATTATATGAGCTCACTGATAAAATCAGAACAAGCAAATTTGTAGAGTCAGAAACTAGAATATAAGTTTCCAGGAGGTGGGGTGGGGGTAAAGAATGGGGGCATTAATGCTTAACTGGTACAGCATTTCTGATCAGAGTGAAAGAAATCTTTGGTAATGGATGAGAGTGATGGCAGCACAGTGCTACGAATGTAATTAATACCACTGGATTATATATTTTTATATTGTTAAGGGGGAAATGTTAGGTTCTAAAATTTACTAGACTAAAAAAAATTTTTAAACCATATATCTTTACAACACAGTGAATCCTAATGTAAATTATGGACTATATAATAGTATAATTATAATATTGTTTCATCAACTGTAACAAAAGTACTACCCAATGCAAAGTGTACATAATAGGGTAAACTCTATATGTGATAAGGTGCCTGGAGCTACATGGGGATTCTGTATTTTCTGCATGATTGTTCTGTAAGCCTACAGTTTCTCTAATAATAAATAAACAAATGTTCACTGGACAGGCTTAAAAGCAGAATGGACGTGAGAGAGCAAAGAACTGGCGTATTTGAAGAGAGACAGAAATTATTCAATTCAACAAAGAAAAAAAGAATGGAGCATCAGTGACCCATGAAACAATATTTATAGGCCTAATATTGTCCATAATTCCATTAAAATAAAATTCTAGAAAATGCAAACTAATCCATACTGAAAGAACATGGATTAGTGGTCTCCTGAAAAGAGGTGTCATGGTGGCAGACGGGAAGGATTAAAATGAGATACAAAAATGTTATTTCTAAATTCTGAGCTACTTGAGCTGTTTGTATAATGTGGTCATTCCCAGAAACTCTGAGTATTTATGCGACACCTAAGACTCAGAGTTAGAGCTGAGTAGAAAAAGGGATCAGACTTTGAATAGAGATACGAATAAAGCCGATCTGAATTTGACTAAGGTAAATCAGAATACAGGGGAAAAAATGATATCGTCCATATTTTAAAACTTCAACTTCTATGTGAGACCAAAGGGAGAGATGTTTATTTGGGGCAAAATATGTATTCTGGGTAGTGCATTACCTAATTGAACTTGTATGGTAAGTGTAACTGAATACCATATGTACATGGAACCTTGAATAGGGTGTGAGATCTTGTGGGTTTGTCCAAGATAGTGTGATGCCACTATATCCCAGGGTAATTTGGGTAGTGCATAAAGAAGTATTTGCAAAGTCTCCTTGCGGGGCTGGGGAGGAAGAAGGAAATATTCAACTTCCTCTCTGGAGAATTTCTGATGTTCTCACAAGCAGTGGAGACAACCAAATCAACAGGCCAAGCCCTCAATCTTGGAGTTCAACCCTATGAAACTTATTTCTGCAAAGGTTAGGCTAAGCCTACTTATAATTAGGCCTAAGAATCGCCCCCAGAGAACCTCTATTATTGCTCCAATGTGGCCTCGCTCTCTAAGCCAACTCGCCACTTGAACTCACTGCCCTCCCCTCTACGTAGGACATGACACCCAGGAGTGTAAATCTCCCTGACAATGTGGGACAGAAATCCCAGGATGACCCGGCATCATGGGATTAAGAAAGTCTTCTTGACCAAAAGGGGGAAGAGAGAAATGAGACAAAACAAAATTTCAGTGGCTGAGAGATTTCAAACAGAGGCGAGAGGTTATCTGGGAGGTTATTCTTCTGCATTATACAGATATTCCTTTTTAGTTTATGGCATATTGGAGTGGCTAGAGAAAAGGACCTGAAGCTGCTGAGCTGTGTTCCAGTAACCTTGATTTTTTAAGACAATTGTATAAAGAGATAACTTTTACACTGTGACTATGTGATTGTGAAAACCTTGTGTCTGTTGCTCCTTTTATCCAGAGTATAGACAGATGAGAAAAAAATATGGATAAATAATAAAAGGATAAAGGGTAAAATAGATTGGATAGATGGAAATACTAGTAGTCAATGGGGGGGTGAGGGGTATGGTGGGTATGAGTTTTTTCTTTTTCTTCTTACTTTCTTTTCCTGGCATGATGCAAATGTCCTAAAGAATGATCATGGTGATGAATACACAACCATGTGAGATATTATGAGTCACTGATGATACACCATATATGAACTGTATGTGTGTGAAGACCTGTCAATAAAAACATTTAAAAAAAAGATATAAAAATGTACATAGTGGTTTTATTCATTACAGCCAAAAAGTGAAAATAATCCAGGTATTCATCTATAGAATAGATAAACAAACTGTTATATATTCACACAGTGGAATAGTTACTTGGCAAAAAAATGGAAACAATCTTCTGATATACACAGCAATGTGGATGTATCTCAAAAACATGCTGAGTGAAAGAAGCGAGTATGATTCCATTTATATGAAATTCTAGAATGGATAAAATTTATCTACGGTGGAAAAAAATCAGAACAGTGATGGTTTTGGTGGGGTGAGAGAGAAAATTGACAGGTAGGAGCTAAGAACATTCTGGGGTAATAGTAATGTACCATATCCTGATAAAGGGCTGGATTACACAAGTGTATATAGTCATCAAAATTCTACAAATGGAGAACAACTACTAAATCACCAGAAACACTACAGAACAGCTCCTGGGGCCACGTCATTGACCAGACACACAGCGTACCCCAGTCTGGACCAGCTGGACCGGCTGCGAGCCCCCCCAGAACCGTGAGTTAGCCAAGCCGCAACAGCCGGTGCCCCTCCCCCACAGGATGCTTCCCAGAGGGGAAAGGAAAGAGACTTTACCAGCAGTAAGGGCTGAGCCCAACCAAACGCCAATTGTGGAATTAATTTTAAACTTCTGATTACTAAAAACAGGCCCCCAGCTCAGGTGAACCTGGTCAAAGTGGAGGTCACTCATTTTTACCCAGGCACCAAGGGGGCAGGGCTGATGGAAAAAGAAAAAAAAAGGAAACAGAGGTTTTTGTGGCTGTGTTTCTACAAAGGCTTGACTGCCTTTGGATACAGCGGCAGAGTTTCTCAGGCTGCAACTGCCCCAGGCACAGGCAGAAACAAACTCGTTTGAGGACTTGTCTGGAGCCTGTGCCTTCCCCAGGGGAAGGGTGAAGCCCAACTCAGGTGGAATCCCTCCCTCAAGGAATTCAGACACCAGGGTTTGGTAATTTGAAGCCATTAAAACCAGCCTACAACCTCTCCTCCCTCTCCACCACGGCCCCAGCAGGGAGAAGCTGCCAAAGTTAAAGGTACCACATCATCTTATGCTGGTGGGACCCGCAGGCAGACAAGCACCACCTACTGGGCAGGATAAGAAAAACAGAGTCCAGAGACTTCACAGGAAAGTCTTTCAACCTGCTGGGTCTCACCCTCAGGGAAAACCAACACAGGTGAGTCTTTCCTCCTGATAGGAGGCCAGTTTGGTCTGGGAAAATCCAGCTGGGGTCTATAATACCTAAATAGAGCCTCCTAAGTGTGGGGGGTAAAAAGGCACCATACAGGCAGGGCAAGAAAACAAGAACTGAAAATTCTCCTCTGTTAAACAAAACCTAAGCTAGAGGTCCAGAAAAAGCTGAACTGAACGTCAAAGAACAGACAGACCACAAATAAATCCAGCCAGAAAACCCTAGGTAAAAGAAGTGAAAGCAATCTCAAAAATAAACTAATTAAGGTAATTAAATGCCTAGATGCCAGCAAAAAATAACAAATCACACCAGGAAAATTGAAGATATGGCCCAGTCAAAGGAACAAACCAACAATTCAAATGAGATACAGGAGCTGAAACAATTAATTCAGAATATACGAACAGACATGGAAAACCTCATCAAAAATCAAATCAGTGAATTGAGGGAGGATATAAAGGAAAGGAATGAACAAAAAGACGAAATCGAAAGTCTGAAAAAACAAATCACAGAACTTATGGGAATGAAAGGTACGGTAGAAGAGATGAAAAAAACAATGGAAACCTACAACGGTAGATTTCGAGAGGCAGAACATAGTATTAGTGAACTAGAGGATGGAACATCTGAAATCCCACAAGAAAAAGAAAATAAAGGGAAAAAAAATGGAAAAATATGAGCAGGGACTCCGGGAACTGAAAGACAACATGATGCGCATGAATATACGTGTTGTGGGTGTCCCAGAAGGAGAAGAGAAGGGAAAAGAAGGAGGAAAACTAATGTAGGAAATTATCACTGAAAATTTCCCAACTCTTATGAAAGACTTAAAATTAAAGATCCAAGAAGTGCAGCGTACCCCAAAGAGAATAGATCCAAATAGACATACTCCAAGACATTTACTAATCAGAATGTCAGAGGTCAAAGAGAAAGAGAGAATCTTGAAAGCAGCAAGAGAAAAGCAATCCATCACATACAAGGGAAGCCCAATAAGACTATGTGTAGATTTCTCAGCAGACAGCATGGAGGCGAGAAGACAGTGGGAAGAAATACTTAAATTATTAAAAGAGAAAAACTGCCAACCAAGAATTCTATATCCAGCAAAACTGTCCTTCAAAAATGAGGGAGAAATTAAAACATTTTCAGACAAAAAATCACTGAGAGAATTTGTGACCAAGAGACCAGCTCTGCAAGAAATACTAAAGGGAGCATCAGAGAAAGATATGAAAAGACAGAAAAGAGAGGGGTGGAGAAGAGTGTAGAAGGAAAACTATGAGTAAAGGTAAAAAGAAGGAAAATTAGATTTGACATATAAAATCCAGAAGGCAAAATAGTAGAAGAAAGTACTACCCGTGCAGTAATAACACTAAATGTTAATGGATTAAACTCCCCAATCAAAAGACACAGACTGGCAGAATGGATTAAAAAACAAGACACATCTATATGTTGTCTCAACTCAAAGGACATGAGAGCAAGGACACAAATGGACATTTGCACACTAATGTCTATAGCAGTATTATTTATAATTACCGTAGAGATGGAAACAGCCAAAATGTCCATCAATAGACAGGTGGCTAAACAAACTGTGTCATATACATATGATGGAATATTATGCAGCTGTAAGACAGAATAAAGTTATGAAGTATGTAACAACATGGATGGACCTTAAGGACATTATGCTGAGTGAGATTAGCCAAAAGCAAAAGGACAAATACTGTATGGTCTCACTGATATGAACTAACATTAGTGAACAAACCTGGAATATTTCGTTGGTAACAGAGACCATCAGGAGATAGAAATAGGGTAAGATATAGGGTAATTGGAGCTGAAGTGATACAGATTGTGCAACAGGACTGAATATAAAAACTCAGAAATGGACAACATAATACTACCTAACTGTAATACAACATAATACTACCTAACTGTAATACAATTATGTTAAAACACTGAATGAAGCTGCATGTGA
>PVIY010037248.1:0-24828 GCA_004026745.1 Myrmecophaga tridactyla
TTTCCTAGATTAAATTCCCTGAGGATCATGAGCCTGGTTTTTGTTTTTGTATCTATGGCACCTAATAAAGTGCCTAACAATAAATATTCATAGGTACGTAAATGTTTCTAGAATGAGCCCTTAGAAGGCCTCCTTTTCTTATCTAGAAGCAATAATGCTTTCATTCTGTTGGTCAAGACTAACTTTAATTCTAACTACAGTCAGCAGGGTATGATTTTTAACCAGTATAAATAGCTTGCAACAAATAAATGTTTCTCCCATTGCCTGTGATTCCACCATTAGAGATTAATTCCTTAGGGTCTTGATAGTGTCTACCAAGAAATAATAAACTGACTTGCAAGGCAACAAGGCCTTTATTTGGGATCTTAGAATTGCAATTCAGGGATCTCAGATTCTGGTAGTAACCTAAGTGGTGTCCTGTCTTGGCACTTCAAACTCTTTCTTTAAAGAGTTTTTAAAGGAAAAGAAGATTGCATAAATTGTTTATGATAGGTGGCTATTCAAGGTGCTCCAAATGTCCTTCAGGTTAGATAGTTTACTGATTTCTTTGTTTAGGGGCCACATGTCCTCAGGGTTTTCAGAAACATTTGTTTTTTGTGGTTATGCATACTTTGGCAGTTTGTGGTATCTGGCTGAAATGTGCCTAAGAGTTACCTCTAGAATGGTCTCTCAACTCCGTTTTAAATCTCTTGGTCAAAGTAACTCTGTTTTATTTTGTTTCTTTTCACTATAGCTTTTATTACACTTTGTTGCATGTTGGAAAGAGCATGAAATTTAGAGTCCTGCTTTGAGTTGGCTGGATGACCTTTCCAAAATGAGGATGAAAATTAAACAGTTTAAGTGAGTTCTTGTTGCTGTGCACAGAAGCCAGTTCGGTGATACCAGGATTTCTAGAAAAGAAGGATTTTATTAGCAAAGGCTAGTCCAGCGGAGACTGGAGGGAAGTCCTCAGCTCTTGTCTCCCTGAGCTGGAGAGGTGAGAGATTTTTACTAGATTAGACAAAGGAAGGTGGGGATAAAGATATTAGGAATGCTGGCACATGGTGATGGCTAAACATTCAAATTTAGGATTGTAAATTGTCTATTTCCATTGGATATTTAAATATTCAGATTAGGGATTACAAATTGGTTACTACTGCAAATTGGTCCTCTGTTTTGATGCACAGACTTGTGACTTAGCTGGAACTTTTAATGGTTGGACCCCTGGGCTTTCTTAGTGTTTCTGGTGTTTGTGTTTCCTGTTGTCCTGCTCACGGAGTATTTTTATGTTTCAGGGTGACTTTATAAATTCAGGCTTCTTCTTTCAGTGCATGCTCTATTAGTTTTAGCCAGTTCTGAAGGGAAAGCAAAAAACAGGAACTTGCCTAACTTGTCCTTTATTTAATCTTAAAAGAGGGAAATGAAAACTTTAACAAGTTTGTAAGGGAAGGGTTATTCTAGTTGAGTTAGTATGAGCCTGTTTAAAAAATGACACCCCTACCTTCTCTGAACTGTATTATGTGAGAAACAATCAAGATAATGTTTGTAAGGTGCTATTTCGTGTAAAGAAAAACTATTGTGATAATAAATGTAACCCAGTTAGTTAAGGGAGAGAAATGTTTTAAGATGATGTAAACTGTGATTCTTAAACTTTAGGCTATATCAGAATCATCTAGGGGGAGTTTATTGAATCTGTACAAGCCAGGGTTGCACCCCCAGAGACTCTGATTCAGTAAATTTGGGGTAGGTCTCAAGAATTTGCATTTCTGAATATCTGCTTTAAGAGATTCTAATATCTTTGAGACAACTCTGAGGCACAAGGCTTTAAGCCACTATCAGCGAGTCCTTTAACTCCTGTTTTCTCCCCTAGCGCTTTGAAAGCCTCCAATCCTTTGGCCAGTGAACATCATAGCAGTGATTGCTTTATATCCAGAGGAAGCAAGAAAATCACTTGATGCTGGGAGAAGGATGTGGGAAAGTATCTCAAACCTCTTACCTTCACATTAGCAGTCAATTGCTCTTAATAGAATAATAATAGGAATTCCAACAAGTTTAGTCCATTGCCCTTCTCTTAGGGAGGGCTGTTATAGATAGAAAGTATTCAGATAGGAAGTAGACTGCAAAAAGATTCCTTTAAAGGCTCATAGCCCTGGTTTTGATGGAATGGGGTATCCCTAGGTACTACCACCTCTTTGTTTTTGTTTAAGAGATACCTCTTTGAAGGCTATCTGCATGTGTATGTATGTGGTACATAAATAATAAATATAAATAATAAATATAGATAATTAAAAAATCCCAGTGTGCAATCTCCTTCTGTTCTTCCATGTACAGAAGACAAACTGACTCTTCCTCTCTACCCCCATCCACCCAAACCCCCGCAAATAAATGTTCCTTTACATTCCCTCCTGTACTGTCCCTTTCCTGGCACATTGGCCATCCTGGGTCATAATTACTGTTTTCAGATTTTTCATTTTATAGGCATTTGGTCTTTCTCCCAGTATCCACTGGAAGGATTATTCTAGTCTATAATGCAAACTAAAGTGTTATTTCTCCTTTTCTTTTAAGTAAAATATGTCTTTTAATGGTTAACACTCTTTCCTTTTACCAAGAAAGCTTTGTAACAGGTGATATTTCAGCACACATTTCATCATACACTATTCATAGTGTTTTAGATTTTGTAATGTCTTTTCCAAATTTCATCTTACCTTTAAAGGAGATATTTGTGATTTTTCCAATGTTAAATCTTTTATAAACTTCTGCAGTCATGGTTATCTTCCTAAATCATCTATACTTTTCTAAAAAAATGACATTCTTGGTGGTTTATAATTCTTTTTTTTTTTACTGTATGTGAATGGCAAATATATTTCTAGAGTAACAGAAACTTGGGGTGGTAAGAAGGATGTAAGAGATTAAATAGCTCCCACCTGACACCAAGGAAGGTTAAATGTCTTGCTCTCGTTTCCTTCCCTAGCTCTGTACTGCTTTGCTCTCTACTTTATTCATGAGCTACCCAAACTCAATAATTTAACCACATCTAAGCCATTCTTTGTAAAGAATTTTAAATCAAGTAACTCCCATGGCAGTAAACAAGCTCTAAGAAACTGAACAGGTTTTCCATGATAGTGTTAGAATATCTCTTTTAGTTTAGTTTTAGAATACCTCCTTTCATTGTTGGACTACTTTATTCATTAAAACTGAGAACCACTGTAACTTTTGTGTGTGCCATTAAGCTGACAATTTAAAATGTTCCTTTCTTAATTTATGCTTCTATGGAGATTTTTTAATGGGGAGAAAATAACCTCAGGTTGGGGGAAATCAGGAAAAATATTGGTAAGAAGGATTTTCAGATGTGAAAGTCCTTGAGGATGGGAGGTTAAAGGGAGAGGGCCTGGCCTTGTCTTAATATTCCATCATTAGTAATGAAAAAATGAAAAAGGGGGCCTTCCTATATCTTTAAATGCTTTCTAGCAAATGCTTACTTTTCACAATATTGAAAAATAGTTTACATTTTCAATAACATTCGTTCTTACTGATTATCGTTATTTTTTTGTAGACAATTTGGAAAACAGAGGAGTTTGAAGGAAAAAAATCAGAACATCCGCAGTCATAATATCCAGAGACAAACACTGTTAAAAATTTGGTGTATTCCTTCTGGTAGTTTATCTTTGTATATTTAAACTTTTTAAAAATATAGGACCCAACAACACATACTATTTTTATCACCTTTTTAAATTGAAAATATACCATCTATTCTTGATATTAATTTCCCTCTAAACCAAATATTGTAGATACCTCGTGGATTTCCATCTGAATCATACTTATTTCACCAATCCTTTTGTTGTTGGACATTTAAATTATTTCTATTATAAAGTTTTTATAAACGCCGATGTTATAAATGTTGATTTAATAAAAATATGTGTACTGTGCACAAAGTGTGGAAATTCTAAGAAAGTATTGTTATTTTTACTCCTTATCACCAAACTGACTTCTCTCTACCCCATCCCCCCAACCCCCGCAAATAAATGCTCCTTTACATTCCCTCCTGTACTGTCCCTTTCCTGGCACATTGGCCATCCTGGGTCATAATTACTATTTTCAGATTTTTCATTTTATAGGCAAAAATATTGCTACCTCATTGTGTTTAGCTATTTTGTACTCTTTGGGGTTCTACTATTTTTGAACAGTTTTACATGTGGATTTTCCAATCACATTTCACCAAACTGCCTGTTCTTTACTTTTGCTAGTCAGTCATGTGGGGTGTTCCTTTGTTCCCATTGATTTGTAAGAATTTTTTATGTGTTGCTACTTTTATTGCATATGTGGTCAACATTTTTTTCCTTCAATTCATTTCTTGCCTATTAATTTTGTTTATGATGCTTTTAATGCATAGGAATTCAAATATTTTGTATTTGTCCCTATTATTTATTTCTTCTTCCCACCCCACTCTGTTACCCCTTAGAGATGATTCTTCTTGTTGGGGCACCTTGTATTTTCCACAAGAAGGAGATATTGAGCCCCCCTCAATTCAGATGACTGTGATAGAAATGAGAAAGTGGACCAAGTAAGCAGTTCCAGATCAGGAGTGAAGTTTAAGAAGCCATTACCAGCATAGTGAAGTTTTGGAGTTTAGGGGGTTTAGGAAGCAATGGAGGTGACAGAATTAATAGAATGTGATTAGAGGGTTTTCAGTTCTTAAGATAACTGCAGCTTAGAAAAGGGAGAATGAGGGGACTAAATGTTATTAGGCCCCTCTGTTGCTAGCCATGTTGCTGAGAAGGTTTAGAGGTTATACAAATGCCTCTCCTTCAAGGTGCTCTCTGTCATGTGAATGTCATGTTGAATACTTCTCTTCAATAAGCAAGGACTTCCAGGCTCCTGTGAATGGACATTTGGCTTGTTTCCAGTTTGGGCCTATTAACAATAAAGCTGCTATGAGTGTTCGTGAGTGAGTTGAAGGCAAAGACACTTATTTCTTTTGTCTATTTACCTAGAAGTGGAAAAGCCTAGGATAGAGGGTAGGCATTCGTTTAACTTTGTTAGACAGTGTCCCGATTTTCAAAAGTAGTTGTACAATTTTACACTCCCACCTACAATATGTGAGTTCAGTTATTCCATATCCTTGTTGACACTTACCATTGTCAGTCTTTTAAATTTTAGACATACCTGTGTCTTCAAATTTTATGGTAGATGTTCTGCCTGGTCCTGAAAGGATGGACAGCCATTTAAATGTTTACTAGCTGCAGTTGCCATAGCAAGTAGAAGCCTAATAATTATAAAATATATGCTTTAAAGCACTGATTAATATTGCTGCAATTTCATGTAATTTTAAAAGGCAACATTATAAACTTGATGGGCACAGGAACAACCATAAGTAAGTAATACAAAATAATTAAATGAGGAGATACAGTCCCAAATAAAAAACTGAAGTACAGGAAAGTCTCAGGCCCCTCTTATAACCATCTGGCTCCCTTTGGTATTCCATTCTTCCTCTTCCATTATGTGCCCGAGCCTACAGCTGCCAGCCTGCAATTTCATTAAACAGAGGTGTTATTTTAAGAGGTTAAGATACTTAATGAAAAAGTGCTTTCTAATTTTTTATGTACTAAGTTGCTTGCTGTCTTCAGATATAGCAAGGACAATACAATAATTTCAATAAACATTTGAGGAAGAAAATTATTTTTTTAAAATTGAAGAAAATTTATCATTTAAGGTAATTGCTGCTGAAATTGTTTTACAGTTTTAGTTTAAATTGCCTGTTAATAATTGCAGAATTTACTCAATTCATCTGTTAGTGCAGTGTGCTCAATACATCAATTCTTGTGTTAAATATTAATGCTGGACTATGAACATAAATAAAATATTTTTAAAATATGAAAAGCTAGCCCACCAAATGAAAAATTAAAAGCAAATAAACAGTGTGATTTCTTTTATTTGTTTTGATGAGAACTGATAAACATACATGGATGCAAGGAGATAGGCAAAGTGCTTACCTGGCACATTTTTTGGAAAATGTATTCAAACAGCAAATCATACTTAGAAACTTTCTCTGCTAAGTATATTTCTTCTAGATTTTTGCTTATTTTCTTCTGGAGTGCTAATTGTTTTTTTAATTTAATTATTAGAGTCTGCAGATTATAAAATCAGGCAGAAGGAAAAGTAAAAGTTGACCCCTTAGCTTTCAAATAGATTTACGAATTTTTTCGCTTAATTTTAAAATAAAGGATGAGAAACATGTCTAAAATATTAATGAAGACATAGTGTGCATTTTCTAATGTTAATTTGTATGTGGCATTTATCTCTGAATTGAAGTGGAAACTCAGAAAGTACTTCTAAAATTAGAATCAAGCCTCTTTTGATGCATTCTAGATTTGAGATAATTATTTGAATATAATACTGACAGCAGATAGATGTATTGTTACTAGGTACACGATGCTGTTATCGTAAGACAGTGGACTTGGAATTAGACAAACCCTGCTGTGCCTAGTGTGTGACTTTGGACAAGTTTCTACATTTATAAAATGGGAATCATACTGGCAACCTGTTTATGATTATTGAATGGCTACGTAAAGTGCCTGTCACTAGATCATCAGCAAATTTTAGTTCCATTCCCCTTTACTGAGAGGTTTGGATAACTGCTTTTGCTCCTGGTGGGGCGTATTGCAAACTTCTGCCCCTTCCTTTCACAGCTCCCCTTCCAGTGCTCATCAATCTAGGAATCTGCCCTCTGAGAGCTACAGATCTACCAGGGCTGAGTCCACATCTTTACTTTGTTATGATTCATTCTCTCCTTGGCATCTGTTCCCCTGAACTGACTGCTCTGTTCTCTGTCTATTCTGGTTGTTCCATCCTCTCCTCCTCTCTCTCCTGGTTTCTTCTTCCTCTCTCTGCCACCAGAGTGTAGAAATTCTATTTCAGGTCCTTTTCTCACGGTCTGCCTTCTCTCTTTTTGGTGATTTCATCAAACATTCTCATTTATTGCCCCAGTCCCAGCTGTTCTGCTGGAGATTATACCTATGCTAGACTTCCCCAGCCTGGATTTCCAGGCCGCACATCAAAGTTCTAGAATAAGAGTGAGTGCATCTTCCCCACAATCAGAAACTGTTCCTGCAGGGTCACATCCAAGTTTTGTGGGGTCAAAAGCTAATCCAATTCAAAGGAATGTAGTTAAGAAAAAGAATACCAAATTTCAAATAAAAATACCCACAACCCCTCCAGCGCCAAGTGAAGGGAGAGGAAATGCGACAGACAAAAAACTAGAATGGAAAGAAATAGAAGCTTAAGAAATTAAGAGAGAAATATATATAATTTAAAAAGTTTACACAAGTAGTGTCTATTTGAACCCATCGCTGGAGCTCCGCCCCGGGCTCTGAAAGGAGTCCCTGCAAGTCTGTGCTCCTGATACTTGGGATTCAATGGCTTCAAGGTAAACTGGCTCTGCCTTCTGGGCTTCCCTAGCTCTTAATTGACAACACCATTCTCTTAATAAGAATTAGAGCCTTTAAAGTGAATTAATTTCTTCTCTTTGGCCCTGCATCTAACCTAATTGCCAAACTGTTGACGTTGCCTTCTCTGTATTCCACTCCTACTGCCACCACCTGGCTTAGCCCCCATTAGTGCTTGTGGAGAACATTTTAATTGCTTTCTCACCAGTCTTCCTGCAGCTCATCTCCTTCTACTCAAGCCTACTCACTGCTTGAAGTTTAGTCTTGCTCAAGTGTTTCGTTCCTCCCACTCTATGGAACTAGGTTCAAATAGTTAAATTTCCCAGGCCTACATTAAAACCTTTCCCTCCCTTGGTGCCAGCCTCATATCGTTCCCTAACTTTCCAGGCTTCGTCATAATCTATGTAGTGCCCTCCTCATAATCTATGTCATACTACTTTAAATTCCTCGTATATCTCCTTTGATTCTGGCAGCTAGTATGGGCTGCACCTGGGATTGTCTGATAGCTACTTGTTGGATTTCTTTTATTTAAATGAAAGTGTATTTTCTTCAACTTGGTATTTTCTGTGTTTTTTAGCTTACTGATTTCCTTATAATACATGCTTAATAAATGCTTGCTTATGGAACAAATATACATAGGCATATTTTGGAAAAGGAGTTAAAGGGAGTTATCAAACATTTTTTTAAACTATGGTGATTTTTCTCAAAAGCACATGATTTATAAAGTCAGAATATGGACTTTCCTGTGGTATAAATAAATCGTAAGCCTATGAAGAAACTTTTTTCCAGAGCTGGTACACCCATTCATTTCCTGAAACCCACTCAGATTAGGTGTCTCATCTTCCATTTAGTTCTCTATCCAACATCTCAGGGCCCTCTTTGTCTTCAATCATTCATTTATTCCTTATATGTGTTGAATTCCTAGTATGTGCCAGTGACCATTTCCGTTCTTTAGTCAGAGGCAGACTTTGAAATCTTAACACCATAAAGCAATGGATCTCAAACTGTTGTCTCCAGCAACACTCACAAGGGAACTTGTTAAAAATGCAAATGCTTGTGTCCGTGCATAACTAATAAATCAGGGTGGAGGAAAGGTAGTAGCCATCTATAGTACAACAAGCCCTCCAGAAATTTCTGCTGCATGCTAAAGATTGAGAACATATAAAACATTACTTGTGCAAAGACAGACACTAGATGACTGCATGAGGTATAGTGCCGATCCCATAGGGATTCATTAATTGGGTGGGGAAAGGCTTTTGAAACAGTTTAATGGAGGATATGACCTATGAGCTGCATCTTGGAAGAACATTGTATACTATTTTTTTTTTTTAGTGCCTGCATTCTAGTAAATTCTAATATATTCCTTCATACAGCCAACTCTTTCGGTTTTTCAAAACATGAGTTAATAATGAAAAATAATACTAAAATGCTTTGATGGTTGGGCCGGAAATCATCATTTAGAGTATGCTTTAAATGTTAGTGGGCAAATTAATACAGAATGGCTTATGGATAAAACAATGGTATCATTGTCCCCAACATTGTTGGGGAATATCTTTTGGGAAAATAGTTTCCTTTAAACTTTAACTCCATAAGTTTAATTTTTCAATTGTCATTTTATAATTTATTTTTTTAAGTTGCTTTTTCCCTATATTTAGGAAGAATGACTGAAAATATAACTAATGGGAAAAATAAAGTAGCATTGACTTGTAAGTAAATCTTTGGTGAAGGCAAGGAATGAATGCATATTTAAATTCGTATTTTGCCTCTACTCATCCTTACTACTTGTCATATCTAGTGATAGATTAGAGAGCGTCTCATAGTTACAGGGGAGCATAATTCCAGAAGAGTTATCACCTGAAAAATTCCTTGAATAACAAATTTTTGTTGTCAATTCCTTATTTGAGAAGGGTGTACAGTGTACATTCTGAAGAAGGTACTTTCTAGTGATGAAGCATATTAAAAACACTTTTACCAGTAAAACTCAATACAGGAATGTACAGAAATGGTTCTTGTTTGATCACATTATTAAGTTCAACTCCCCTCCCCACTTCAACTTGCCACCAGTTAAGGAGTATTTGTAGTTTTTCTTTTCTTTGTTTGTTTTTTTCTTCCCAGATGATTATTTTGCAGTGCTCCTGTTCTGTTACAGAGCTGCGGTGATAAAAGGGAAGGGACTCAGAAAGGTCTGTGGGGTAGCTCTCTGGTTGGCCCTTGTCTCCAGGTAACCCTCCTTGGTCATAAAGCCTGGGCAGGCAGTTTGTGTTCATCCCAAGAGGATATCCAATTCTGCCTCGAAGAGCACATCTATTAATTAACAAGCATTTATGGGGAAAAATAAAGCACATGATTTAATGCATGACTTAAATAGTCCTGATTATTTTTTTACTTTTATCATTATTAGCTTTGTGGATCACTTAACCTAGCTAAGATTTGGTCAAACAAATGATATGACTCTCAGGTTACAGCAAAGGAGAAAATTAAATAAATTTTGAAATCATTTAATGTTACACCTGGCACATAAATGTCATAGATGTTAGCTACTGGTGTTATTGTGGAATTCCTTTTATGGCAAGAAATTATTAGAGTTAATGAAAACTAAGGTTGATTGTTGTAAATCACTATCATTTCCTCAATTCAAAACAAAACCAAACAAAAGGCACCATGACTCACCCATTTGCTGTCTTTTGAAAGGTACCCAATATTCAACCCCTCCCATTTCTTGAAAAATAGTACCTCAGAAAAGGGAAGAATCTTCATTTTTTAACTGTACAAATCTCCCTGATACTCTTCTCAAATTTATACACCCATGTGCTCTAGATAAACCAATTAAAGTTTAAAGGTGCAAATTGCATCACTGGTGCATAGAATGGCAAAGGGGAATCTCTCTCTGTCTTAGAGATGAACTTCAGATGATTTCTCTCAGTGAAAAAATTGCAGTTAATTCTGTCTTTACAGTTCATGACATTCAATAATATAATCCCTGTTTGTTCCATGACTTCTCAGAATTAGGAATACAGACAGGAAGCCAGTAGGTGTTGGTCTAGTAATAGTGTCATATTGGGTGTCATTGGGTATTTTGTGTGTCTCTTAGGTGTAGGGACACACATTCCAGTCACACGTTTTCTTTTATGTTCTGGTTTGCTTGTATACCATGCTATGTCTGAATTGTAAATGGCTAGTGGCCAAAGAATGCTTTTGTTTCAATGAGACTGCCTAATGTTAATGTTTACATGGTTACTGGCTTTGGGATTTTGGCTTATGAGGGCAGTGATTTTCTCCTTGCTTATTCTGCTTTCCAGTTGTTAATAATCAATCCTGAATGCCTGAATTCTTTCAGAATGGCAAGGTCTTAATTTGCCACCGCAGATTTTCCTACACAACTTCAGGGCTGCAGTAATTTGGCATGACAGAAGGTGTGTGCTGCCAGCAAATTATCAGAGGAGAGAAGAGTACAATCCATTGCTGTTTGAATCAGATGGCATTTGATGTACATTCCATTAGTTCAATGGATAAAACAGCCAGTGTTATGGGTATTTGTGATCCTTCTCTTCATATAAAATATCAGAGCAGCTACTGGCATCAGCCCCTAAACTCCCTCTGCACCACCCAAAGGAGTCACCAGCCTTGTTCAACTTCATGCAATTGAACTTCATTCTGTGTTCTCTTTCCACAGCCAGGAATATCTTCCTCCGCTTTTCTGTCTTTTTAACTGCTGTCAGTTCCCCAGGTTTCATCTGTGGTCTTTCTTCCCTTGGATACCTTCACTTGATAATCCAGTTTACACTGATTTCTCTATCCTTGGAACTTCTGTGGCAATTATTGTCATTGCCATATCATTTATCCCTTCATTATATTGTTTTCCATATTTTCATGTAATTCTCTCTGAGTGTAGATCTTTTCTCAAGTATAACATCCATATGAAGAGGGACTATGTTCTGTCCTTTACTGTTTCTTTACCAAACAAACTCATCCCTCAATTCTGATTTACCTGATGCCAGTCACATACTAGACATAAGATGCAGGTAAAAGACTCCATGAGCACTTTTAAAAATAATTGATTTTCCTTATGATTAAATAGAGTAAATTCTTTTAAATGTTATCATTCAAATTCAAGAAGCTTCCAATTATAATTATGCGTCACTTGAAGAGGTGACTTTGGTATGCTGTTGAAAATATTTTGTCAATCTCTGAGAGATCCATCAGTTTGGAATGGTCCTAGCTATAGGAAAGGTAAAACTGAGGAATGGGGGTGAGGATGGGTTGTGATGGGCGTGGTTAGAAGACTCATTCTTCCCAGGAAAATATTAGGGTTTGGTTATGCTATCACCGTCTAGGCTGCTATTGCTATGCTGCTTTGCCCTTTGGGTAGGAACAGACCTGGGCATCCTCAAAGTGACTATGTTGTATTCTTACCAGTAAAGGCTGTGACCTGTTAAAACTGGTAGTTGCAAGAATGGAGAGAATGGTTGGGTAGTGAATTTAGTGCTTGTTGGGACAGTGGGTGTAAGGGAAGGTTTGATGCATTCAGGACAGAGCTATTCAGAAGTAAGTGTTTGAACCAAGGATTTCCATAGGATAAGCTGCAAGAAGCTTCTCTGATCTGACCCAAGCTTTCAGGCACTGGGGACCTTTGATGAATTTTAAAGCACCACTCCCTTCTCCCCAAGCCAGTCTAAGACAATGTACTTCTTCTAAGGAGCTTCCATAAATGTTGATGATTGACTGGAAACTAAGTGAATTACACAGCTCATTTTGGAAATGAGTTCTAGCATTTGAGTCATTTCTTCATAAAATAGTTCAATAAGTTTGATAAATGTAGTCAGGGTAGAGCAAATGGCAAGTAACAGAGAGGAAAGTCTTCCATTTACATCAAATCAAATTGTTTTGATACCGATCCAGTCAGGGTCTCCTCTTTTTACATTAGTAACAGAATTGAGACATTCTGGAGATAAAAGAATTTGAGATCAACAGAATCTCAGTGAGTGACAAATGATGGTGAGTCTCAGCCACTATAACTTTATGGTACATTTTATGAAACAAAGTATATCTAATTTTGTTTGTTTTTATTTTGCATAATGCAACAGTAACATATAATTAATGATGAGGAAGTGCCATTAAAGTGAACCACAAACTAAAATAATTAAACAAAAAGATGTTTTCAACTCTCAGTTGGTATAACTAGAGGCATTTTTATTCTACTGACACTGTGAAAATGTATGACTCAGAGAGTGTCCCCAATTTAATCTACGGTTTTGCCATATTTCTTTAAGTGCAATTTTTGATAAAAACTCCAAATTTGAAATATTTTCTACTTAAAAGCAAGTTGATCTTACTTTAAAATTGTCAATTACAACTAACAATATTAAATTTGCTTCTTTATTTTACTTTTTGTTGTGAAAATGTTTTGCAATAAAAAAGATGTATATTACATACATATAAACTGAAGTACAGTTATACATTGAAAATCTTTGTGCCCAGCACATGGTTTAGGAAATAAAGGACTATCTAAAGCACTGTATATGTATATACTCCCTGCCTTAGAGGTAGCTTCATTCTGAATTTTGTGTTAATAATTTACAAAATAGTTTTACCACATATGTATGTATCCCTAATGACATACTGTTTAGTTTTGCCTGTTTTTGAATTCATAAGGATGAAATAGTAGGGCTTCTATTTATTTGTTTTTATCTCTCAACATTATTTTTAGAGATTCTTCCATGTTATATAGCATTTATTTAATCAATTCTCACCCTGTATATTCTTCTATTGGATGGATCAACAATGTATCATCATCCACTCCACCATTCATGAATATATGGGTGTATTTTTAGTTTTTGCTCTTACAAACAAAACTCCTTGAACCTCCTTTTATGTGCATCTGGGTCATGCACAGGAATTTCAACAGACCCAGAAGTGGGACTGCCAGAGTATACAAAATGCACATGGAATACATATGCTAGCTTTCATAATGAAGTTGCTTATCAGTTACCTTCTCTCCATTGGAGTGTTGGGGCGCCCATTTGTTCCATACCCTTTTTAATTTTTTCCAGTATGGTGAATATGAAATGGTATTTGACTGGGGTTTGATTTTGAATTTCCTTGTTTCCTAATGAAGATGTACTTGTTTTCACATCTTTCTTTTCTGTTTGTGTTTCTTCTATGAAATATCTATTCACATTTTTGGTCCATTTTTTCCCTATTGTTTTGCATATCTTTTCTTTATGGATTCTTAGGAATTCTTTATATTTTTGAGAAATATTCTCCTTAGTTTTTGGCTTGTTTTCACTCATTTAATGATATCTTAGAGAACAAGCCTTCTTTATTTTAAAGTAATCAAAATAATCAATTCTTCCTTTTATAGTTTACATTTTTATGTAAGAAATCCTTTTTTATACCCTGAAATCTTTAAGTTCAAACCATGCATATTTAAGTTTACAAAACCTAGAATTAACTAAAAGCCTCCTCCCAGACAATAAAAGGCCCTTTGAATGTTTTAATTACCGCCATCATCTTCTTGGACATGCTTTGATGACTTGGATTTTAGTTTTAGTAACCCCACTAATTAGAAAATATTGATGTTTTTAGTAGAGTAAGTCTTAAGATTCACCCAGAAGTTTGCCATTTTCTTTACTTTCCATTACCCATCTTAGAACCTTCTTCTAGGATCATTTTCTTTACTAGTTCCTTTTTTTCCCCTTTTCTGATATGCATTCTTTAGAAATTCGTTTAATAACTGTTTTTTTGGTAGTGACTTCTCTCATGTTTAATTGTTTGCAATGTCTTTATTTGAGCCTCATTCTTGAAAGATTGTTTCACTGGGTATGACAGTTATAGTTGAACACCCATTGTCTTTCAGCACTTTAAAGATATTACCTCATTTTCCTCTGGCTTTTTCATTTTAAGTGTTGGGAAGTAAGTTGTAAATCTAATTGCCATTCCTTGAGTCATTTCTTCATAAAATAGTTCAATAAGTTTGATAAATGTAGTCAGGGTAGAGAAAATGACAAGTAACAGAGAGGAAAGTCTTCCATTTACATCAAATCAAATTGTTTTGATACTGATCCAGTATCAGTTACTCTTCCTAGCTACTCTTCATTCCTCCTGACTGTTTTTAAAATCTTCTCTTTTCTTTGGTGTTCTGATATGTTACCACCACATGGCTTTCCAGCTAAGGGTGTCTTTATTTTTCTTGCTTTGGATTCCCATCCTCTCCCCCATTCTCTTTCCTCTCTCCTTATGGAACTCCAATTGTACGTGTGTTGAATCTTGTCTCTCGAATTCTCTTTCATATATTTTCTGTCAGGTTAAAATGCATACCAGGATGGGTGGGCCATGGTGGCTCATTGGCAGAGCTCTCATCTGCCATGCCGGAGACCTGGGTTCATTTCCCGGTGCCTGCCCAATGTTAAAAAAAAAAAAAAAAAGTACACCAGGAAGGGTTTCTCTGAACTTTTAGTTCACCATATCACCAGTGAATGGAATGCCAGTGCCCTCTCAGAAAAAATTCTCATACCACATAAAAAACTTATTCATTCTTATGTCCTTTCTAATTAATGTTTTTTAAGTGGGGGATAAATTCATTGAGGTTTGATGATGTTTGAGGAATAAAAGTTACTTGGATTAACTTCCGTGATAGAGATTGGACTCCATAGTAAACCCTTTCAGTTCACCAACATCTTTTTTGAGTGATATTTTGGTATTTGTCATTCAATTTCATCATGTTGTAGTCAGAACATCATAATATAGATAAGGGAAATATACTTTTCAGCAATTTTGTCTTTTTTTAGCAGATCAAAATAGAACTTTGTATCAGAGCATGCTTTTGTCCATGTTAATTAGTATGTAGTATCTCATTATCTTCAGCATATTTGTATCTGAAGAATTATAACTTTTAACAGCTGGATTCATATCTTATACTATAACATAACTATAAAATTTGCCATGTTTGTTCCCAAAATTATAAAAAATGTTACCCAAAGAGAGATAGGAGCTCTTTTAACTCAATTTCTGGGCAAATGGCCTAACCAGTTGAATATGGAAAGATCTACCCTTGCCTGTTTTCTACATTACTATTAATTTTCATTATAGTGAAGCTTGATCTTTGAGCATTCCTATTAACCCTTTAAGAGTCTCATCTGAATTCAGCCATATATTCTTTGCTTCCTACTTCTTCCCAAAGCTCAAGTTATTTGGTAGGCTGTTTAGTGAAGGGGTAGGCAGTAGACATTTGGTTTTAGTTGGAGTGGTAATGACTTATTATTTCCCCAGATTCCCACTGCCCTTTTTTCTCTTATCCTACCTCCCCAAATCTCTTTCCCCCAATATTTCTACTGAGTTTCATAACAGGGAAAAATCTCATATTTGATGACACAATCCTCAAGCTTCTAACTAAAATGATAGTTTGAGATTGTGGAGTACATAAGGGAACCACAGAAGAAATCCCTGTTCCTCCATTCTCTAATCATTATCTCCTTTCTTATGCTTTGTAGGTCATGTCTCCAACACCTTTTCTCATGCCATTTCACACTTTCCCAATTGCCATGTCAGTCCTTTTCCTAGGTCCCTCTCTCCTAATACTCTTGACTGATTTCTTGAAATACTTTAACCTCTCTGCTCTCTACCCTACCATTTGTCTTCAAGGATGGGAACTACCACCAGTAACTTTCAGAAGAACAGATCTATTCCAGTACTTCCAAGATTGAACTCTGAACACAGTTTCCAAAGAAGCATCACTGTGGTGGTTAGGTTCTATGGTACTCTTGATGTTATCATTTGATAATTCATCTTTTAATAGACAGACTGCTCTGGGCTAGCTTTGGAACTTGAGCACCATTTAGAACATTAAGTCTGTGGGAAACTTAACTCAGAGCTTGGAACAACTGGCTTACAAATGGGCATTTGGAAAATGTCCCATTTGTAAACTGGGCACTGGCTGTACAGGCGAGAATTTGGATCACCGTGTGGGCTGAGAGGCAAGTGCCTTCTGTTAACCAGCAGTGCCGCAGATTTGAGCATTGCACATTTGTTTTGTGTAATCTTCCATCTAACTGTGCACAAAGACCACGATGGAAGTGCCTCTGATTATATCTAATGTTTGTAGATTCCATGTTAGTAGAGCAGGCTACTATGTTCAATCATTCTATCTTAATTCTATATATGATTTCTATTGTCGCCCTTCTTTCGTCACTCAGTGGCAGAGCAGTGAAATATTACCTTGCAGTTCAGTAACTTTTAATTGCCTATTCAGTTTCACTAGATTCTGAGAAAAGTGGAGCTGCTGCTTGTAAAGTTTTGGTTACCAGAATCTCAACTGTTAAGCACTTAAATGCTAAAACAGGGAAATAACAAACATATTCTTTAGAGAGATAAAGCAGGAAGGAAATCGCACTGTGTTTGAGTGTGGTTGTTTTTTGTCTGTTTGTTTTGTTTTTGTTTTTAATAACCAGAGCAGTACCCTGAAGACTATACACCAAACTTTTCAATCTATGTGAGGTAGAATTATCTAAACGTACATTCTAAAAATAGTTTTTTCCTAAGCATGTGCTACTTTATAATCAATTAAAAATGTTACCAGAAAGGGGACAAATGATATCATTTTAGGTTAAGGTCATTTAATCCAGAACTCTCATTTTTAAAGTGAAAATATATATATATGAGGGACTGAGGGATCCAAGAATAGTTTCAAGTTGTCCAGAACTAGCTTGAGACCCATGCAAGCATTATAAGAAATGCTGATTAGCTGTCTCTGAGCCTTGGCTTTTGTCTCCATTATCCATGTATTGAATAGGTAGTCCTAAAAACCTTTTATTCTTACTCTCTTATATTTACAGAGAAAATATCTGAATACAATGGTGCTTAAAAAAAAATAGATCCAGAATATCATTGATTTCATGCACATATAATTATATGGAATGGATTTTTTCCCCCTGACTGAAGGTTGTAGAGCTTCGAGCTTTTCTGCCCTTAAGTGTGATGAAAGATGAGAAAGAACACAGGAAAGAGACTCCTTCTGTACGTTTTAGTAGCAGTGACTTACATCTGATTTGAGTGTAGGAGGAAAGGAAATGGAGGAGTGGAATGTTGAGTAGAGGTTTTTTCCTGAGCTTTTTCTTTCAAAATAGCAGGACTCTCTCTTTCTCCCCATCTAAACACAATTTTATGGATCTCATATGGGAAAGAGATGGAAGTGAAGTTTCTCTTTATGAAACGGAAATGGTGTCTGCAGACACTGGTATTTCTTAGCCTCCCTTGATATTCAAGTGGGAGGAAGACTAGCTTCTCTCCATCAATTGAGTTCTCCAGATAAAGACTCGCCTACAAAGGAAATCTAGTTACTTTCATTTTCGGCACAGAAAATACTTTATTTTTTCGCCTTTGGGTATACTCTTCAAGAGCAAACTTGCAAACGATTGTGTGTGAATTATTTTTGTCAATGCTTCCATTGACTAAACTGCATTGTATACTGTGGAATTAACAAAATGCCTGTGCATTGTATATAAGCATACATTAAGGTATAAATCATACAGATCAGGCGTGACAGCTGCATGGCAACATCCCTGTGCTCAGATTCTACCTGCCGAGTGTAAGGTTAACAGGTACAATCTTGAAAGTGTGCGACATCATTTCTATTTGGCGTCCTCAGATTCGGTGTCCTTAGCTACAGTGTCCCTTCTATTCCCTGAAGACGTTAAATGATCCCTGCAATCCTGACATCTTCCACTAAAGGAAGGATCTGATACCAATCATTTACTTGTTTGTTTAGTTGGGCTGGTTACTCTTGGTCTAAGAGGCTGCTCACTACCTCAACTAAAGAATGGCATAGTAACCTTGTGAGATTTATGTCTGCTTAAGTGTCCACTTACTGCTGAGCATTTGATACCAGCCTGTATTTCCTCTGCCCAAAACGTCCTCATCACCATATGCCCAGAGGCTCTAAGACTTTCTGGTGCCCAAAGAGAAGACTGTCAAGCAAATGACCTCAGGGCCCACAGTACTGGGGCTGGGAGCTTGCTTGAAGGGGCATTTGGCTTGGCCCTCTTCCAATCCCTCTGACTCCGGATTGCCAAAAACCCTCAGGAATGTCATAAATATATAAGCACTCTTCCTTGACACTTGGAAGAGGGGTATTGGTGGTATTGAGGACTCAAATCAGAATGGTGTAATTGTGAGAGGCAGGGGTAGTAATACGGGAAGTGGGGAAAAGCAGAATGAAAGGCAAGAAGTAAAGAATTCAGCCATTCATCATCCTGGCCTTGATTAATAGATACTGTTCAATAATTTTTGATATACAATTTTCATGGCTCAGCTCAATCTCTACCTTATTAGAAAAAAAAATTCCTTTTTTTTTTTTCGCATGGGCAGGCATCGGGAATTGAACTGGGTCTTCAGCATGGCAGACGAGAACTCTGCCTGCTGAGCCACTGTGGCCCACCCCCATTTGTTTTATTACATCAAAATCTCACTTTTTTTCCTGAAATTTTTCTCTGTAACATTCATTTATCCTTATAGAATGTCACCTTATACTTCCTCTCTCAATATATATGACCATTGTTTCCAGCTAGTTATGTTTCAACCTTCTCTACCCAAAAAAGTGACTCTCAGAGGGAGGCCTAAACTCTCCGCCAGAATCCCCTGGCACTCTTAACAGGTTGTCTGTATTGTGCTTACACACTCTAAAATTTGAGAACCATTACCTCTACCAAACCTACAATTATTTAACCAAGAGATGGAGGCTGGTTTATTTTGTTATTATTATTATTATTATTATTATTTTGCTGTTTTTAACTGGTGATGAAGTCAGTAGCTGAAATTTCAGTAGATTTGTTTTTTACCCTAGAGTAAACCTGATATATTCATTATCTAGTGACTATATGGGCTGAATGGAAAGATTCAGAAGACAGTACATAGCCCTTTGTCCCAAAACACGTCTCAGTTCTTAGAATATGTGTGAGGTGAAGCCTGGGTTGAGAATTTGAAATGTGCACTCAATAGAATAACCTGAACTACCAGGGGAGAAAACATAAAATGTGAGAACCACTGTCAAAGATAGCTAGATTGAGAGTTTAAATCATGGTTCTATGGCCATGTATAAAATTGCAAAATTCCCCGAGGAAAACAAAGAATAAGTAGACATTTCATAGAACTACCACTAACATGCCCAAATCATCTGTGCCTACCATCCTGTTTTCTTTTTTTTTCCCCTTCCCATGCTATGTCTGCCCTCCAGCCCTTCACATCTTTGTTCAACTTTCAATAGCATAATACTTCATTCACAGTTAGAAGATTCTTAATCTGTGCATATGCACAGGTTCCTCCTGTGAGGCAGGAATGAGAAAGAAATCTCAGAATTTGGTTGCACTGGCAAAGGGTAAAGTTAATAGGTGCCAAGAAGAAAAATTACCAAGCAAATCAAGTTGCATTAATTGATGAAGATTGGTTGCATTACAAAATTGGGTCAAATTCAGATAATAGTGAAAGGAGTTTATTTTTTAAAAGAACACAGCTGTCCCCCACTTTTTGTACAATGCAATTATTTATTGTTTATTGCAGTTCAGGTCACCAGGAGTAGTGGCTGAACATACTTAAAGGCTATCACGACATACCAATAAGTTGAATTCAAGGGTCCTTTTGTATTCAGGGTTTCCACAGGACAGCATGAATTGTCGTTTGTGAAGTGTATAAACTGATCCATAAGTTAATGGATAAGAAACCCAAGTGAGTCACATTTCCCAATATAAGGTACTTAGGTATCTGTTTACACGTACAGTGACTTTGGTTTCCATACCATTTTCTGTTTTCTTCCTTCTGTTTGATTTCTTTATTGTATGAAATGCAACAAATATACAGAAAAGTGAGCCCAGCATAAATGTATAGCTAAGTGAATTGTCACAAAATAAAGAGCAGTGCAATCACCAAGTTTGTCAAATCGTACCCTAGAACCAGTCTTCATGCCCTGGCTCAGTCTTTTCTCAATCTCCAATTCCCAAATTCTAAATCTGGGGTTTAGATTTTAATATTTTTGAAATTTATTTAATGAAATTTAAATATATTAATTTTTTTTCTTTTACTCTTTCGTGTTTATGAGAATTGTCCATATTCTTGTATATAATAGTAATTAATTCCTTTTTTTATTGCTGCATAACATTTTGTTTTCTGAATATACCAAAATGTGTTTATCAATTTTTTTTTAATGATGACATCTGCTTTTTTCAGTTCAGGGATGTTATACGTAAAGTTGATCTAAGCATTCTTGTGCATTTCTCTTGGCTCATATTTGCACACATTTCTGTTGGGTATAAAACAAAATGAAATGTGGAATTGTTGGGCCACGGAGTATATATATCTGCAATTTTAGTAGATGATGTCACACTCTTTTCCAGAGTAGTTAGACAAATTTATATTTCCACCATAACTTGTCTACACTTGGCATTAGCATTTTTAAAAAAAAAATTAAGTCAATTTGACAATTGTTTATAGATTTTTTACATTTCCTTTTGACTTCTGTGGTGGGACTCTTCTTTCCAAGAGAGTTTCCATTTTCTTCTTGTGTCACAACTATAAACAAACTTGTTCACTACTTCTGGGGATGGGAACAAATAACATTGGGGACATATGTTTTTATATTTGAAGACAATGAAGCAAATGTGTCTCTGGCAACCATTCTTCATTTCTATAGATTTTGACTTTGTTTGACCATATTATGTAAGCATTTGTGTATTTTTTCATCCCAAATTTCTAATGATAATTTGACACTTCTATTTTATAATGAAAAATATTTTTACGAGTATAAAAACAATTGTGCACTGAAAAAAAATTTCCTCGTATTTAGTTTCTTCACCTTTTTGCCTTCTCCATCTCCTGACCCTTCAAATCTAATTCTTTACAAGCAACACTATGAATGAAAGCATAAACTCTGGCAATTTCAAGTGGTTTGAAAGGGGAGGGCCCAGCTGGCCACAGGAACAATCCAGCCAAGTTTGGATTATCAGTATACAACTTCTCCATTCGTGGTCTCATGGGAATTTAGAACCCTTAGGGAATCAAAATTTATACTCCATAAATAGATTCTTGTCTGCCACAGTGTATGCCTCTAAATATTTAAATCAACAATCTTAACTTGTACATAGAAACTTTCTGGGATCAGCTCTTGGTAATTCATCATCTGGGAAGATTTGATCTTCTATGATGCATTCTTTGAGAGAGTCTGTTAAATAGAAAATTCTGAAACTCCATGGTGATTTGATTAAACAATCTTTGAAATTTGTTTTGTTTTAAAGAATAGAGGAGGGAAACCCTTGATAAATCATCATCCTTTTTAATGCATGTGTTATATAATGTCTTATATAATAGAAGAGAGGGCATCCTTCTCCCTTATTTCTCTCATGCTAAAAGAAAAGCTAAATTTTTTCTTGCTGTAAAGATTCATGTAAATATTTTAATTGACATGCAGTCTGCCATTATAGAAAAAAGGGGAAATTACATGGTACAAATTATTTGTAGAAGGCTGGTTTGTTTTCTTCCAAGTTTTTAATTTGAAAAAAAAGAAAATAGTGTAAAAAAATCATCTGTAATCACACCACATGATAGATAATTATAAGTACACTTTATAAAGTAAGATGTGATGATCTCTCTATCTGTTAGGTTAGTCTCTTCTTCCCAAATTATCCTTTTTCTTCTTCTTAATCAGTTTACATAGATACCATAAGCACATCTATTTATATTTAAGTATTCACACACATGTATACTTTTTAAAAATGGTGCCATGCCATCCTTAATGTACTTTATAGATTAAATTGTAGCATGTTTTCTGATAATCCTAGAAGTGTGACATTGATAAATGCTAGAGATTTAATTTTTGAACTATTAGCAAGTAAAACTAACATGACAGATTAAAGGAGAGTCATTTGAGGACGAAGTGTGCTGGATTCATATCCATTTGCCTGAGGAGGACTCTATTTTAGCAGCCTGGAATCCAAATAGAAGCAAAATACCATTTCAGAGAGTACAGGATGCAGCACTAAATTGAGCAGCATTGGGCAGAAAAGATCACTGTTTTTTCAAAGCCTCATTTTGAATGAAATATATTGAGTGGCAGTTGGCTATTTTTTCTCCCTTTACAAATGCTGCAATTTTGTCTTCTGTAACTATGTGCTGGAAGTTAGAAGACCTAGGAATTCCTTCTCCACATGATAAGTGGCCAGTTAAGTAATGCAAGTGAAAGAAGGAGGGAATAGACAATGTTGGTCAAGATAACCAAGGCCAGTCTAATCTGCTTGCACTGATGCTTGGCCTTTCCCACACTAAAAGGTGCAAGACATCCTCCCCTTTCTGTTGTACCACACTTCCTCTCCGAGTCTGAGACCCTGCTTTGAGCCGGAGGCATCCAAAATGCATTTCAGCCACTCTCAGCATTGAATAACCATTTCCATGTTGACCTTGAAATCTAATACATTGTTTCAATTTCATAATAAATATTTATTAAATACTTAACCCTTCCCAAAGCTGAAAGCACTAAGTGGTTTCTGCACACAAGGAGTTTTCATGCTTCTTATGAAGATATGATGCTTTTGAAAATAACTACAATACATGGTAAGAAAGGTGCCATGAAAGAGGCTCTATGAGCCACGATGCAGATGCATGGAAGGTAGACAGTAGCTTACTGATCATCACCTGGGTCAAAATCTCACAGCGAGTTAAATATCAACCACTTAATTCTTTGTTTGAGTTAGCTAGACTGCAGGCAAGGTGCCTAGCCAATGAGATTGGCAGATTTGAGGGCCACGAGTCAATAGAATAGTGCCTTCAGACCTGAAAGGGCGCTCAGGATATTTTGTTGAAATGCAGAATCTTCTTCTCTAAGTCCAGGGTGGGGCCCGAGGTACTGCATTTCATCAGTTCCCAGAAGATGCTGATGTTGCTGATTGTTGGACTATACTTGGAGAAGCATGATCATATGGAAACCAAAAACAAATACAAAGCAGCACCTTCCTCCCAAAACAAATAACAAAATGTAATAACTAAACAACTGCAAGCTCTTAGCTTGCCAGGTCCTAGTTGCTATCTATGATAGCAAATCAAGCTTCTGGACATTTAACTTGACTGATAACTTTCTTTCCCACTTACAATATTTGAAGGCAACTGAGGAAACCTTAGTTTCATTCTTCTGCTAAAACAGGGCATTAATTGGGAAGATGAACCTTCATATCCAGAGCTATAGCTGCATTGTAAGACTGGAGTTTTGAGAGTAAATCTTAAGTTGTTTTGGGGAAGATTTGGTGGTAACAATCTAACAAGGCAAATCAGAAGTTGTTTACTAGTTTGAAACAGAAGGCTTCAGAGAGGGTAAAAAAAATGTATCTATCCATCGAATTTAATTGTGTGGAGGCTAGCAGGGACCAGATATGAAATTTTCATTTATTTCCTGAATGCATCAGAGGACTTTGTTATGCGCAGTTTACAGGGATGAGAAAAGCTTGTCATTATCAGTACCATTAAATCTGATAAATATTTAAAAATAAAACTAAGAGATGATTTTTCTCTCTCTACCTCCTATGGTTCCACCTCCATTAGTTCTTATTGCCCATACCGCAAAGCTATAGACATACAACAGCAGTATATAAACGAAGTTTATTTAATAATAAATAAGTCCTTTAGTCCAATCCTCAGTAAATGAAAGATGATTCCCACTGCTCTGTAAATAGAACTCTTTAAACCATGGTGTGAGAAAAGAGCAACAGGAATTGCAGTCAAGGAGGTTATGGTGTGTGGGAGCCAACATTTGGACGAGCAGCCACATTATTTCCAGATGAAAAAAGTCTGTGCCTCAAACTGACTTCAAAAAGACAGAAGTCCATTGTGATATGAAGCCTCTCTATACATAGCAATAACAGGACTAATTATAATAACTGCAGAAATTCATTGAACATTTACTATGTGCCAGTGACCTTGCTAAATGTTTACTGTGATATTTCATTTAAATCTTACAATAACTCTACAGGCTAGGTACAAATATTTTTCCCATTTTATAGATGTGGAAACTGTGTCAGAGAAGTTAAGCAACTTGTCCTAGTACATGGGATTTAAATCAGAATTTAAACCCAAGTTTAATGATGCTTAATCACAAATAATTTGGGAATAAAATTCACCCACAGATCTCAGTTCTATCATACTTACCCAAAACATCTCTAGGCAGTACATCCTAAAGATTAGGATCTTGCATTTCTAGGGGCCAAAGCCAGCTCAGAAGCTAGCAGACAGGCTCCATAGTCTTCATCTATTTTCTTTTCTTTCTTTTTTTTTTTTTTTTTTGAGAAACAATAGCTAAGATTACTTTCTGCAGGGCAAACCCACCCAAATCTGCTTAGGAACAAACTGACCAAATGTATAAAAAGGATTTCTGGTATGAGAC
>PVIY010037249.1:0-24851 GCA_004026745.1 Myrmecophaga tridactyla
TAAATTTAAATTTAAATTACTAAAAGAAAAAAACTGCCAACAAAGAATTCTATATCCAGCAAAACTGTCCTCCAAAAATGCAGGAGAAACTGAAACATTTTCAGACAAAGAAATCACTGAGAGAATTTGTGACCAAGAGACCAGATCTGCAAGAAATACTAAAGGGAGCACTAGAAACAGATAGGAAAAGACAGGAGAGAGACGCATGGAGAAGAGTGTAGAAAGGAAGACTATCAGTAAAGGTAAAAAGAAGGAAAATAATTATATATGACATATAAAATCCAAAAGACAAAATGGTAGAAGAAAGTACTGCCCTTACAGTAATAACACTAAATGTTAATGGATTAAACTCCCCAATCAAAAGACATAGACTGGCAGAATGGATTAAAAAACAGGACCCATCCATATGTTGTCTACAGGAAACACATCTTAGACCCAAGGATAAACATAGGTTGAAAGTGAAAGGTTGGGAAAAGATATTTCATGCAAATAGCAATCAGAAAAGAGCAGGAGTAGCTATACTAAAATCCAACAAATTAGACTTCAAATGTAAAGCGGTTAAAAGAGACAAAGAAGAACACTATGTATTAATAAAAGGAACAATTCAACAAGAAGACATAGCAATCATAAATATTTATGCACTGGGCCAGAATACTCCAAAATATATGAGGCAAACACTAAAAACACTGAAAAGAGAAATAGACACATCTACCATAATAGTTGGAGACTTCAATTCACCACTCTCATCAATGGACAGAACATCTAGACAGAGGATCAATAAAGAAACAGAGAATTTGAATAATACAATAAATGAGTTAGACTTAACAGACATTTATAGACCATTACACCCCACAACAACAGGATAGACCATTTTCTCAAGTGCTCATGGATCATTCTTGAGGATAGACCATATGCTATGTCACAAAGCAAGTCTCAATAAATTTAAAAATATTGAAATCATGAAAAACACTTTCTCAGATCATAAAGGAATGAAGTTGGAAATCAATAACAGGCAGAGTGCCAGAAAATTCACAAATATATGTAGGCTCAACAACATACTCTTAAACAACCAGTGGGTAAAGGAAGAAATTACAAGAGAAATCAGTAAATATCTCGAGGCAAATGAAAATGAAAACACAACATATCAAAATTTATGGGATACAACAAAGGCAGTGCTAAGAGGGAAATTTATTACCCTAAATGCCTATATCAAAAAAAGAAGAAAAAGCAAAAATTGAGGAACTAACTGTCCACTTGGAAGAGCTAGAGAAAAAAACAGCAAATTTACCCCAAAGCAAGCAAATGGAAAGAAATAATGAAGATTAGAGCAGAAATAAATGAAATTGAGCACATGAAAACAATCGAGAAAATCAACAAAGCCAGAAGTTGGTTCTTTGAGAAAATCAATAAGATTAATGGACCCTTAGTGACATTGACAAAAAGAAGAGAGAGGATGCAAATAAATTAAATCAGAAATGGAAGAGGAGACATAACCACTGACCCCACAGAAATAAAGGAGGTAATGAGAGGATACTATGAACAACTTTATGCTAATAAACTCGATGATGTAGATGAAATGGACAACTTCCTAGAAAGGCATGTACAACCAACAACTGACTCTAGAAGAAATAGACTACCTCAACAAACCAATCACAAGTAAGGAAATTGCTCCCCCAAAAAGAAAAGTCCAGGACCAGATGGCTTCACATGTGAATTCTACCAAACATTCAAGAAAGAATTAGTACCAATCCTGCTCAAACTCTTCCAAAAAATTGAAGAGGAGGAAAAGCTACCTAACTCATTCTACAAAGCCAATAACACCCTCATATCAAAGCCAGACAAAGATATTACAAAAAAAAGGAAACTACAGACCGATCTCTCCAATGAATGTAGATGCAAAAATCCTCAACAAAATTCTTGCAAATCGAATCCAGCACATTAAAAGAATTATACACCATGACCAAGTAGGAGTCAACATAAGAAAATCAATTAATGTAATACACCATATAAACAAATCAAAACATAAAAACCACATGATCATCTGGACTGATGCAGAAAAGGAATTTGACAAAATTCAACATTCTTTCTTGTTGAAAACACTTCAAAGGATAGGAATAGAAGGGAACTTCCTCAACATGATAAAGGGAGTACACGAAAAGCCCACAGCTAACATCACCCTCAATGGGGAAAAATTGAAAACTTTCCCCCTGAGATCAGGAACTAGACAAGGCTGTTCACTATCACCACTGTTATTCAACATTATGTTAGAAGTTCTAGCCAGAGAAATTAGACAAGAAAAAGAAATACAAGACATCAAAATTAGAAAGGAAGAAGTAAAACTCTCACTGTTTGCAGATGATATGCTACTATATGTTGAAAACCCTGAAAAATCCACAGCAAAACTACTAGAGCTAATAAAAGAGTACAAAGTGACAGGTTACAAGATCAACACTCAAAAATTTGTAGTGTTCCTATACAGAAATGATGAACAATCTGAAGGGGAAATCAAGAAAAAATTCCATTTACAATTGCAACCAAAAGAATAAAATATTTAGGAATAAATTTAACTAAAGAGACAAAAGACCTATACAAAGAAAACTACAAGAAATTGTTAAAAGAAATCACAGAAGACCTAAATAAATGGAAGGGCATACCATGTTCATGGATGGAAGACTAACTATAGTTAAGATGTCAATTCTACCTAAATTGATTTACATCTATGGAAAATTGATCTTTGATAAGGCAGTCAAGCCAACTCAACTGGGACAGAACAGTCTCTCCAATAAATGGTGCCTTTAGAACTGGATATTGACATGCAAAAGAATAAAAGAGGATCCATGCCTCACACCCTATACCAAAATTAACTGCAAATGGATCAAAAACCTAAACATTAGATCTAAGACCATAAAACTGTTAGAAGAAAATGTAGGGAAATATCTTATAAATCTTATAATAGGAGCTAGTTTCCTAGACATTACACCCAAAGCACAAGCACCGAAGAAAGAAAGAAATGAGAACTCCTCAAAATTAAACACTTTTGTGCATCAAAGAACTTTATCAAGCCTACACAATGGGAGACAATATTTGGAAATGATATAGAGGATAAAGGTCTAGTATCCAGAATATATAAAGAGATTGTTCAACTCAACAACAAAAAGACAGACAACCCAATTACAAAATGGGCAAAAGACCTGAACAGACACTTCTCAGAAAAGGAAATACAAATGGCCAAAACACACATGAAAAGATGCTCAACTTCCCTGGCTATTAGGGAAATGCAGCTCAAAACTACAATGAGATATCATCTCACACCCACCAGAATGGCCATTATCAATAAAACAGAAAACAACAAGTGCTGGAGAGGATGTGGAGAAAGAGGCACACTTATCCACTGTTGGTGGGAATGTCAAATGGTACAACTGCTGTGGAAGGCAGTTTGGAGGTTCCTCAGGAAGCTAAGCATAGACGTGCCATATGACCCAGCAATACCATTGCTGGGTATCTACTCAGAGGACATGAGGGCAAAGACACAAATGGACATTTGCACACCAATGTTTATAGCAGCATTATTTACGATTGCGAAGAGATGGAAACAGCCCAAATGTCCATCAACAGACGAGTGGCTAAACAAGCTGTGGTATATACATATGATGGAATATTATGCAGCCGTAAGACAGAATAAAGTTATGAAGTATGTAACAACATGGATGGACCTTAAGGACATTATGCTAAGTGAGATTAGCCAGAAACAAAAGGACAAATACTGTATGGTCTCACTGATATGAACTGACATTAATGAATGAACTTGGAGAATTTCAGTTAAGAACAGACAAACAGGAGATAGAAATAGGGTAGATATTGGGTAATTGGAACTGAAGGGATACAGACTGTGCAATGGGACTGATTATAAAAATTCAGAAATGGATAGCACAATACTACCTAACTATAATACAATAATGTTAGAACACTGAATGAAGCTGAATGTGAGAATGATAGAGGGAGGAGGGCTGGGGGCACAAATGAAATCAGAAGGATAGGTAGACATTAAAGACTGAGATGATATAATCTAGGAATGCCTAGAATGTATAATGATAGTGACTAAATGTACAAATTTTAAAATGTTTTTGCATGAGGAAGAACAAAGGAATATCAATACTGTAGGGTGTTGAAAATAGATGGTAATTAATATTTTAAAATTTTAACTTATGTGTGAGACTAAAGTACAAAAATTTGGTACAAAATTTATATTTTGACTAGTGCAATTCCTAATATAACTTATGTGGACAACTTAACTGAACACCATAAGTACATGGAACCTTGAGTAGGGCATGAGATTTTGTAGGTTTGTCCAGAGTGATGCCCCGATGAATCCCAGAGTGATTTGAATAGTGAATAAAAAAGTATTTGCAAAGTCCCCTTGGGGGAATGGTGAGAAAGGGGGAAAATTCAACTCCCCCAAGTGGAAAATTCTTGATATTCTCACAAGCAGTGGGGACAACAAAAGCAATAGGCTGAGCCCCCAGTCTTGGGGTTTGTTCATATGAAACTTAACCCCACAAAGGATAGGTCAAGCCTACTTAAAATCAGGCCTAAGAGTCACCCCCAAGAGAACCTCTTTTGTTGCTCAGATGTAGCCTTTCTCTCCAGCCAACACAACAAGCAAACTCACCACCCTCCCCCTGTCTACATGGGACATGACTCCCAGGGTTGTGGACCTTCCTGGTAACGTGGGACAGAAATCCTAGAATGAGCTGGGATTCAGCACCAAGGGATTAAGAAAACCTTCTCAACCAGAAGGGGGAAGAGAGAAATGAGACAAAATAAAGTGTCAGTGGCTGAGAAATTCCAGAGTCAAGAGGTTATCTCGATAACCGAGGAACTACAAACAATGAGACACTATTTCTTGCCTACAAATGGGCCAAAATTGAAAAATCTGACAATAGCAAGTTCGACAAAAACTTAAAAGTCAGATAATACCAGGTGTAGATGGGGGTGTAGAGCCATGGTAATTTGATACACTGCTGGTGTGTGGTGACTTGAAGCTGTGGTGACTTGAAGCTTCTCAAATTTAACCCATTCCATTCCTGTGGATTGAAACCTGTTGCATGCAGGACCTTCAGATGAGGCTACTTCTGTTAAGGTGTGACCCACCCCGTTCAGGATGGGTCTTCATCCTGTTACTGGAGTGTGCTACAAGAGAATGAAATTCAGACCAGGAGATAGCCACAGAGAAGGGAGAGGCCAGCAGGCACCACCACGTGCCCTGTGTGCAGCAGAGAAGTCCAGGGTCCAGCAGCCAGGCTGCAGGAGGAAAGCATCGCCTGATGATGCCCTCATCTGGACATTTTCCTGGACTCTAACCGTGAGCAAATAAATTCCCATTGCTTAAATTGAACCATTTCATGGTACTTGCTTTAAGCAGCCTGGGAAATCAAAACATGGTGAGAGTATAAATTGATGCAAGTACTTTGAAAATTATTTTGGCATTGCCTCTAAAACTGAACATGTGCATCTCTCATGCCCAGTAATAATATATCCACAAACACCTGCACATGTGCCTCAGGGGTCATGTACAAGGAGGCTCAATGCAGCGCTCTTCATAAAATCAAATATATGAACCATCAACAGTAAAATGGGTCAATAAATCGTGCATGTTTTTACACTGGAAAACAACAGACAAATGAAAATGAATGAACTCAGTTGCACATATCTATAGAGATGAAGTTTAAAACCATAGCCCTAAGCAGAAGATGCAGAGTATGACTTCATTTAAAAAATCTCCAAAAAGTCTAATACCAAATAATATATTATTAGGGAAATTGGGAAAAATACATATCTCGGAAAATATACTCAAGTGCCTAAACTGTAAAGATAAGCAAAGGACATATAAAAACAAAGTTCACCTTTTGCAGAGCTCACTTCTGAGCAGAGAGGAGGATGCAGTGAGGGAGTGTGGTAGTTAGGTTCAGTTGTCAGCTTGGCCAGGTGAAGGCACCTAGTTCTGTTGCTGTGGACATGAGCCAATGGTACCTGAACCTCATCTGTTGCTGATCACATCTGCAGTCGGCTAGGAGGCGTGCCTGCTGCAATGAGTGACGTTTGACTTAATTGGCTGGTGCTTAAATGAGAGACTGAACATAGCACAGCCCAAGCAGCTCAGCACACCTCATCTCAGCACTCGCAGCTCAGCCCAGAAAGGAATCACCCTGGGGAGAGTTGTTGGAACCCAGAGGCCTGGAGAGAAGGCCAGCAGAGACCACCCTGTGCCTTCCCACATAAGAAAACACCTCAGTTGAAAGCTAGCTGCCTTTCCTCTGAAGAGCTAACGAAATAAATCCCCTTTTATTAAAAGCCAATCCATCTCTGGTGTGTTGCATTCCTGCAGTTAGCAAACTAGTACAGGGAGGGACATGTGAGAAGCTGCAGGGGGTATGATAGCTGTGTTAGTCAGGTTCTCCTAGAGAAGGAGAGCCAACAGGAGACATCTGTGAACATGAGATTTATAAAGGTGTCTCATGAAACCACGCCAATGGAAGAGTTCAAACTCCGTAGGGCAGGCTGTGAAGCTGGTGGCTCTGATGGAGGGTCTGGATGAACTCACAGGACAGGCTCACTAGCGTAAGAAGCAGTGAAAGAATCGTTCTTCTTCCTTAAAAGCCTTCAACTGATTGTATTAGCTCACTGTGGGAGACATGCCTTAATTGATCACAGATGTGATTGGCCACAGCCGCAATCAAATGACTAATGATTTAATGCACCGGCCTTCTGGTTTATCATCCAGCCATGAACTGTCCTTGCAGCAATGGTCAGGCCTGTGCTTGCCTGGCCAGACAACTGGGCCTCATCCCTCAGCCAAGCTGACACCAGAACATAAGCACAACAGGGCCCCATTCCATGAGCTCCCTGGTGGGCACAGGGCTTCACAATCTTACCATCACCAGGGCATCTCACGTACAGTTGTGCAAACTGAACTCTGCACAACCACATAACAGCCATCTTTCTTCACCCAGCGTGTTCTATAAACTTTTTGGTCTATATGATGTATTTTATCATTTTTTCTGCAGGACAGCCAAAACGTCCAGCCTTACAAGGGTGAACAACCAACTCCCCGAATTCCTGGACAAAAAGGCAGCCCAGATGCTAGCCAGCCATGACGACATTGTGAAAGACGTCATTTCACAATGATGCCACTGGCAAGAGTGAAGAAGTTTGACAACATCCAGTACCAGAGATGAGGCGGTACAACAAGGACTTGGGCTGGGGGTTAGATTGTAAAAGAGACCAAAACTGCTCCCATTTCCCCCATTTCCAGCAGCTATGACGGAACGTAACTTCAGCAGCGGGACTGTGCCCTTTTCCTGGGCTCCGCCCCACACTGCACAGGGGCTGGTCTCCCCAGAGGTCAAGGTCAAGCTCAAGGCCAAGGCAAAGAACTGACCGGCATGAGTGGCCGTGCTCAGGAGCAACCGAGTACGAGTGCATCACAAACCCCCATGGGGGGCCACTGCAGCCCTGGTGAGACAGCTCTGCTCTGTGAGAAGTGCTCTAAGTGCTTGCAAGGAAACGGGCTCCTGCTTGAAGGTCTGCTGCCTCCGCTCAGGGGCCAGGGATGGGCTGCAGAGAGGCGCCCGTCCCTCCGCTTAGGGCAGAACCCCAGGCCCGAGGGACAGAGCAGAACCCCCACCCAGGGCCTCTCCACGTCGCAGGGACGTGCAGGGAGGGGCCGCCCACATCCCTAGCTCGCCCTGGCCTGCCCTCCCTACAGGACACCTCCAGCTGCAGCGTGCCCCCTGGGCCAGCGGCCCGGACAGAGCACACCTAACACCCCCTCACAGCGCCCCACCTGGAGGTTCTCGTCCCCTCTCTTTTTACGTGCGGGGTGAAAAACCTGAGGTGCTTGAGGTAAAGAAAGCCGTCTAATATGGCAAGTGGCAGAGCCTGTTGGAAAATTAATTCATTTCCTCTTCACATGCCACACAGGGTATAAAATCATTTTACCTTGGGCAAAAAATGAATGAGGGTAAACATTTAGAAGAGACTATAAGAGGAGTTCTGTATGGCATGAAGGTCAAAAGGGATTTATTGTAAAAGACTCACAAAAAAAGGCAAACTAAAAAAGACGAGATGGATAAATATGTCCCCATTCATTCATTCAATAAATGTGTTGGAGCATCTACCATACACAACTCTAAGAACAAAAGAGATAAAAACTCTTGCTCTCAGGGAGCTCACATTCTATGAAGTAACTATCTTAAAATTAAATAAGCATTTTGTTCAACAAAGGCATCATAAAAGGTAAAAATACAGGCCACAGATTGAGAGAAGATACACAACCAACAAAGGATTAGTAGTCACAATATATAAATGATGTCCACAAAATTAAGATGCCAGAAACTCCCAGATAACAAAGCAAAAGGTGCAAACAATCAATTCACAGGCATGGGAATTCAAATGCCAAGAAACATGAAAAGATGGGTATTTCACTAGTAATCAAGGAAATACAGACTACAACCTCAAAAAGATGTCATTTCACAATGATGCCACTGGCAAGACTAAAGAAGGTAGACAACGTCCAGTACTGGAGATGAGGAGGTACAACGAGGACGTGGGCTGGGGGTTAGATTGCAAACCGGGAGCTCCACGTTGTATAATGATGCTGCAATAGCTAGTGAGGATGAAGACAAGCATGTCCTTACACCCAGCAATTCCACTCACAGGCACAGTACAGACCTTAGAGATACAAACGTACAAAAGACTATTTTGTGAAACCAAGAACTGTATGCAACTAAAAACGTGGAATGGGACAATGAATACGTAACTTTGGATGGTCGTTAAATGGAATGCCACACAGGAGTGAAAATAAATGAGTTAAAGCTACATTTAACAACATGGATGAATGTCAGTAATGTAATGCTGAACAAAAATGCAGTTGCAGAAGAATACTCACGGTATAAATCCACTTATGTAAAGTTTAAAAAGTACAAAACAATGCTACAAATTTTGTGTAGGGATAGGTAGTGAAAGTATAAAGAAAAGGGAAGGAATTATAAACTTCGGCTTCAGGAGTGATTACTTCTGGAGTTGGAGAGGGAAAAAGAGGAGGAAAATGTAGTCTAGAATTCTGCATTGATAGTCTTATTTCATAAACTGGAAGATGATACGAGAATGTTCACTGCATTATCATTCAAGGCTTTTTAAATCTCAAATACTACATAATAAAAATGCTAGCAAACGAAGCAGAAATCGCAACAACAACAACAAAAGAACAGCTATGAGATATAGGCAATTACTGAGTAGACCACAAGCGAGACATTTCTGGTGGTAAGATTGGGAAAGCTTTTGTGGGAGTCTCAAATCTAGGAGGATGACTCGGATTAATAGAATATCAAATAGAGAAGAGGTTGGGAGAAGGAGGAGAGTAAGTAGAAGAAAACATGGGGCAGCACAAGTCTGATATACAGACCAGGGGTACGTGATCAGTCACCCCACCCCCCCATCTGAGGACGTGCACGTGCAGAGTAAGAGCTTGGCTTCAGGGTCACCCAGAAGACCTGCGTGGGCACCTCCCCTCATTCACTCCCTCCACCCATGCTAGATTCCTTGGCTCAGAGGAATGACCAGTTTGACTGAGTCAATACTTTAAATTGAATGTGTAGCCAAAGTCCAAATATCTCCAAGTGAATTTTCTTGTGCTTCCAAACCTGTAAAAGCTCAGCCAAGCCTGCAGCCTGTCTGGGAGGTGTCCTCCACTGGCTCACCTGATAACAGCATGGGTAAAAACCCAGGGAGAGACGGGGACAGGAAGCAGATCAGAACAGGCCCACATTTCTTTATGAGTTAAAAGCAAAACATTTTTATAGCTAAAGAAATAAACATGGCTCACTTCTAAGAAAGCAAATGGCTGTTGGAAAATCATTAGATGGCATCTGCTCTCTGATGGAAACTTCAAGGAAAATAGCATCATTCAGGCCAACTCAAGGGAAGGACCAGTCAGTATTATTTAGGCTACGGCACTACAGTACAGTAAATAAACACCGAATTCCTCTACCCTTCAACATCAGTGTTCTCCAAATACACACTACACTCTTTCTTCTTCCAATATACCATTCGGTCACATATTCAGACCTTGGAGCTAATGGCATGATAGGTACTATTGGTTTATCCTTTGGCACACCCAACGTATATCAGGGAAGAAGGGGAAAAAGCGTGAAACAGAAGAGTGGGATGGTGAAAGAGTGAGGAAAGAAAGGGAAGGGACAAAGGAAGATGTGCCTATGGAGGCGATGGGTAGAGTGATCGCTGCTACCACTGGCCACAATGCCACGTTTGTCCAGGGCAGGACGTCAGGTGACCTAGAGGCGTGGGTCTGGCCTTCAAGTCAAGCCTCAATAGCTCTGTGACTTGGACAAATCCAGATGGGCTGTATGACCACTGAGGTCCTGTTTATCTTATTGCTGAGTCTTAACACAACTGGCCCATCATGCGCAATTCCACAGAGAATACAGGTACACCTGCCATGGTCAGGAGCCTACCCCCTGCGCCACAGTGCCCGGATGGCAGCACTCAAGTACTTGAGGTGACCAAGTCCCCACCCCTCAACCCCCAACCAGAAAATGTCTGAAAGGGCCAACTAGCAAGGGAATATCAACAGTAGATTTGAAATGGAAATGATGCTGACCATACAGCATGAATTATAAGGAGTTTTGCTAGATAAAGTACAGGCAGGACCAGATAAATGGAAGTCTCTATGGGAAGATATTTAGGTACCTAGTCTGAGGAAAGTGGTACAGTGTTGACAGTTGGAGACAACAACAAAGCACAGAGGAGACGGAACCGGCTGATGCAGTCTCTCTCTAACCAAGGATCAATAGGAAAGGCAGCTGGGAAGGCAGGTGGGCCACACCAAAATGGTCCTGGCACCCCCAACCAGCCCCTGAGGGTTCTGAATGAATAAAGGTGCAACTTGAAACTATATGATCAATGCAAGAGTGACATTCAAAGAACTTAACCATAGGCACAGGCCAATCAAGCAGACGACAGCTGTAAAGATATATATGGCCAGGCTGGTATGTACTTACATAACATTAATCCTGAATCCATTCCCAGCCATATTAAAGATTTCTACGGTACACAAGGAAATGGAGGGTGGAGTGCCGTGGAGGTCATGAGCACTGCTCGCCAGTATCTGCCCCTGAGCACACACGCACGTGTGCACACACTCTGCCCTGTGGAGCCGGCCGTGGTCTGTGACCTGCTTTAGATAAAAGACGCGCAATACACGTCGCTTGTGTTCAGAAGCTTTAGGAACAGTTCCCAGTTTGCCACGTTTTCTCTTTCCCTCTGTCATGGCAACCAGCAGTCCAGCAGTGTTTCAGATGACAGCAGCACTGAGGAGAAGTGGGATATATATGTAATAGGAGAGAGAAGACAAATGTTTGTGCATAAATCCAGTGTGTTTTTTATTGTTTGTTAATGCAGCACTATCTAGATATCCTGACTGGTATCATACTCAAGGACAGGTGCCCCTCACTAGTCTAGAGAATATTTAAATGATAATAGGGCCACTGAAAATGTTTATTCAATGACAAGTTATTTGGAATAAAACTAACCTGGAAGCTACAAAAATGTTTACCTCATTAAAAAACACCATAAAAGAGACAAATTTGAGGGTAAAAGTTTTATTCTAAGAAATAAATTTCAGACGGCATTTGCTTTGAGTTCTTAAAGAACACATGGGGTTCAAGAAACAAGATAAAAAGAAGAGTTGATAAGACAAGAGTTTTAAATGAAAAGGAAACTGTCATTAAGAAAATAATGCCCTAATGCTTTAGAAAGAGTAAAGAATGGATATTACATTACAGAAATTTAAGAGTCAGTGAATTAGCAGATAAGCTTGAGAGTTCAGAATGGGAAGGGAAGTGCAAAAGTGATAAAAGACGATAGACAAGGAGAACAGAAAATGGAGATCCACATATGGATAACTGGTGTTCTTAAAGAAGAAAACAAAAGAACTGGAACAAAAAAAATATTCAAAGATATACTAGTAGAAAACATTCCCAGATCAAATAAAACAGCTAAAACATGCAGTCCAAAATACATCAATTATGAATCAAGAAAAAGTGACTGGGGCGGCTGCCGTGGCTCAGCAGGCAGAGCTCTGACCTGCCGTGCTAGAGGTCTGGAGTTCGATCCCTGGTGCCTCCTGCCCATATGCAAATTAAAAAAAAAAAGTGACTGAAAATCAGCACTTAGAAATATCCTAAGGAAATTAATGAACCTCTCAAAGATTTAAAAAAAAAAAAAGGATGCTGAATTGCAGACAAGACAGTGTTGACTCAGGGCTCGCTACTCCTCCCTGCTAAGAACATCTGAAAATCCGGGGCACTATACTGCAAACAACCGTAGGAAGATTCTGAGAGGTGGAGAGAAGAGGGACCTCAGGACTTGAGGAGCAATTTGGGGGTGGGTTTTCTTTTTACATTCCATCTACTCTGGACTGGGTGCTGGAGAAGCCTACAACCCAGAAATATCAAACCATAGGTGCCTCTCCAACACCAGTGGTGGGAGAAGAAACAGAATGGGGAGCAACAGTGCCAGCAGAGACGGAGTGGGGAGATGACTTTACATTCTCCTCCCCTCCATCCCAATGGCATGGTGTCAGCTGGGGGGAGCTGGCCTCGGGTCCTCCCAGACCTGGCAACAGTGGTCAGCCCAAGATGACACTGCCCTTCTCCACTGGCACGTGGGGCCTGCAGAGAGCAGTGGGGAGCCTGGACCTCCATCCCCACCCAGTAACAGCAGGAGACACTTCTCCCTCTCCAAGGTGTGGTGGGTAGAGGTTCTTGGAGGGGCAGGAGCCTGAGAATGGGAATCTTTAAAACTGCATATGAAGTCCTAGGCAGAAGCCTGACCCACCCACACGTGGAACTGATCAGAATTAATAGCTCAAAAGAGTTGCAAACTTAGCTACAGCGTAGATACCACTGCACACGTGAAGCAGTGCAGAGCAGCAATTCAAGGACTCTAAAACTAAATTGTCTCCACCCATTCAAGGTGGGGTTGCTTACTGGAGCCTGTTAAAAGAGAACCATTTTGGAAAAAGCCTCAGAGCCCGCACAGCCCAGAGACCTTTGGAGATGAAGAAGGAAAACACTCCCAAAGGACCTTCATGAAATGGGAAGTCTGGAGCAAAAGTTAGTAGATTTTGCCATGTTTACCATGTGCCTTTTCAATTGAGAGAGGAACCCTGAACATCAGTGGTCTTCTTGAACCAAGGTATCTTTCCCTGGATGCCTTAGTTTGAACATTTTTATAGCCTTGCTTTAATTTGGACATTTTCATGGCCTTAGAACTATAAACTTGTAATTTAATAAATTCCCCTTCTTAAAAGCCATTCAGTTTCTGGCATATTGCATTCTGGCAGCTAGCAAACTAGAACAGCAGTATATAAGAAGAATTATGCACCATAACCAAATGAGGTTAATTGCAGGGATGCAAGAATGATTTAAGATTTGAAAATCAATGCAATTAACAGAGTAGAGAAAAAAATCATATGATAATATCAATTGATGCAGAAAAGCATTTGAAAAAATTGAATACCAATTCATGATAACTCTTGGGAAGCTACGAATAGAGGAGGAATTTCCTCAACATGATAAAGAAAATTATGTACTGCTAACATATTTAATGGCAAAAACTGAATACTTTTCCTCTCAAATGGGGAACAAAGCAAGGATATCACCACTCTTATTCAAAATAGCACTAGAAGTGCCTGCCAGTGCAATAGACAAAACAGAAAATGAATACGTTCAGATTGAAAAAGAAGAACAATTGTCCCTATTTACAGATTAGTATGATTGTCTATGTAAAGAATCCCAAAGAAGCTAAAAAAAAAATGTATCCTAGAACTAAAACATGAGTTCAGAACAGTTACAGGATATAACAACCAAAATCATTTACAAATATTATCAAAAATACAAAAATACTTAGGCCCAAATCTAACAAAACATGCTCAGAATCTTACAAGATGCTGATGGCAGACGTCAAAGAAGACCTAAATAAAAGGAGAGACATACCATATTCTTGGACAGTAAAGTCCCAAACTGATCTATAGCTTTAATGCAATTCCTACCTAAATCCAAGCAGGACTTTTTGTACATAGAGACAAGCTTATTCATTAACTTATATAGAAAGACAAAGGAACTCGAATAACCAAATCAGTTTTGAGAAAGAATAAAGTGGGAGGAATCACTCTAGGCAACTTTAAGATTTACTAAATACCACAGTGATCGCGGTAATGTAGTATTTGAGGAGGGACAGACACATCTATCAACAGAACAGAACAGAGAATCTAGAAACAGACCCACACAAGTACTCCCAACTGATTCATGATGAAGGAGCACAAGCAGTTCCTGGAGAAAAGGCAGTCTCTTCAATAAATGGTGCTGGGACAATCATACAGCCTCAGGCAAAAACTGGCTCCTGACCTCAACCTCACATCTTATACAAAAATAAATTAAAAATTGATCATGGATTTAAATGTAAAATATAAAACAGTTAGAATAAAATGCAGGATAGAATCTTTAGGACCTATGGCTAGGCAAAAAGTTTTTAGCCAAGACTATAAAAACATGAACCATAAAAGAAAAAGAATGAAATTTGAAATTTAAAACTTTTGCTCTGCTAAAGGCTTCTGGTAAGAGAATGAAAAGACAAGTTGCATACTAGGAGAAAATCTCTGCAAACCACATGCTCCATCAAGGGAATCCTAACATTCCAGAGGAGCTAAAACTGCCCTGTGTGCCACCTTACCATCAAAGAGAAGGCAGGCGAGAGTGTGTGAACACAGGTTAGGGCCCCGTTGGCACGTCTATGCCAACTCGAGCTTCGCATCAGTGTCCCTTCCTTCTCGACCTCATCAGGGATTGCCACTTAATGGATTTGTTAGTTGAATCTTAGAGTTATGTGCTAATCCCTGAGCCTTATTGTGAAACGCAACCCAGCTCAGTGAACACTGCCACGTGGCAGTTATAGAAGACGTCTGCGTGCTGCATGCTGCATTTCTTTGAGGACAAGTCTCCTTTGTTCTTCCTAGAACAGATTAAAGAGCCTTAACATCTCTCTAGACACCCCTCAAGGGCTGGCCAAGGAAGGACTCTGATGGGCAAGACTTAGAACTGGCACCACCGTGCCCTGAGGTGTGGGCTTCAAAGAGGAGTGCAGACAACAGAGAAATCTGCAGCGAGGCCAGTGAGGACAGAGACGTGTTCTCCTCTCACTGCCAGGGGATTCCCCACTGACCCTGGGAGGATGCGAGTTACCAGCACGTCATCGTGCGCTCTGCCTCAGTCTCTATAGGTGCAGGTGCTCGCCTATCAGTTTTACTGATATAATAACATGCGACTGGTTCCCCCAGGGCCTAGGGAGGTGCTAAGGACCAGCGGCCATGGGGCTGGTTCCCCCAGGGCCTAGGGAGGTGCTAAGGACCAGCGGCCATGGGGCTGGTTCCCCCAGGGCCTAGGGAGGTGCTAAGGACCAGCGGCCATGGGGCTGGTTCCCCCAGGGCCTAGGGAGGTGCTAAGGACCAGCGGCCATGGGGCTGGTTCCCCCAGGGCCTAGGGAGGTGCTAAGGACCAGCGGCCAGGAGCAGCCTTGGCAGCAGCCCTGTGGACACACGCACAGCCCAGTGACCTCCTCACGGCCAGGGCTGCCCGAGCACATAACATCCCAACCTGTGCTGCACCGATGCTGCAGCGCATTGCCACACTGCTGTGTTCCATACCCTGCATCCCACCGAAGGAATCAACTCCCAAAGTAAATCAATCAAGATATTTACATGCCGTGAAGACAGCAGATCACTAAGCATATCGTAACGCAGACAGATACAGCCCTGCCTAATCAAATAAGTGGGATGGCAAATGACATAAAGGAGATCAAGAAGACAGGAGAAGAGCATCAAGAGGAATTTGACAGAATAAATAGAAAAATGGCGATAGCACAGAGATGAAAGGCTCTGCTGACCACATGAAAACACACTCCCGGCACAGCAGGAGACCTGAAGAGGCAGAAGAAAGGACAAACAATGCAGAGGACAAGATAATTGATTTTGAACACTCAAAAGAGCAAATGGCAAAAAAAAATGGAAAACTTTGAATTGGATCTCAGGGAAATGATGGACAAAACAAAGCGCACAAATATAAGAATCACTGGTGTCCCAGAAGGAGAAGAGAAGAGTAACAGGCTAGGAAGAGTAGTTGAGGATATAATGGGGGAAAACTTCCCAACCCTAATAAAGGACATAAATATACAAGTCAAAGAAGCTCAACAAACTCCAAATAGAATAAATCCAAATAGGCCTTCCCCAAGACACATACTAATCAGTCTGTCAAATGTTGAAGAGAAGCAGATAATCCTGAAAATGGTAAGAGAGAAACAGTCTACTACATAGAAGGGAAACCACATAAGACTGAGTTCAGACTAGTCAACTGGCACCATGGAGGCAAAAAGGCAGTGGTATGATATATTTAAGATCCTAAAAGAGAAAGACTTCCAGCCAAGAATTCTGTACCCAGACAAACTGTCCTTCAAAACTGAGGGAGAGATTAAAATTTTCACATACTAACAAATCTTGTCAAAAGAATTTGTCAACAAGAGACCAACCCTACAAGAAATACTGAAAGGAGTTCTGCCAGTTGAAAAAAATGACAGGAGAGGAAGGTCTTGAGGAGGGCACAGAAGTGAAGAGTGCCAGCAAGGGTAACTTAAAGGATAAAAAGAGAAAGAGGGAAAAAAATATATATAGAGATTTGACAAATAAAATCCAAAGGATAAGGTGGTGCAGTCAAGAAATGCATTTTCAGTAATAATTTTGAATGTTAACAGACTAAATTTACCAATTAAAAGATACAGATTGGAAGAATGGATTAAGAAATACAATCCAGCTATATGCTGCTTACAAGAGACTCATCTTAGACACAAGGATACAAATAGATTGAAAGTGAAAGGATGGGAAAAGATTTTCCATGCAAGTTGTAACCCAAAGAAAGCAGGAGTAGCTATACTAATATCAGAAAACATAGACTTTAAATGTAAAGACATCATAAGAGACAAAGAAGGACACTATATACTAATTAAAGGGTCAATTCACCAAGAAGATATAACAATCATAAATGTTTATGCTCCGAATCAAGGTGCTCCAAAGCACATGAAACAGACATTGGTAAAACTGAAGGGAGCAATAGATGTTTCAACAATAATAATAGAAGACTTTAATACACCACTCTCCTCTACAGACAGAACAACCAGACAGAAGATCAACATGGAAACAGAGAAGTTAAACAACTTGATAAATGAATTAGACCTAACAGACATATATAGGTCATTGTAGCCCAAAACACAAGGTTATACATTCTTCTCTAGTGCTCATGGAACATTCTCCTGGATAGATCACATGTTGGGGCACAAAACAGGTCTTTATAAATTGAAAAACACTGAAACAATTCAAAGCACTTTCTCTGATCACAATGGAATGAAGCTGGATCTCAGTAACCACCAAAGAATGAGAACATTCACAAATATATGGAGATTAAATAACACACTCTTAAACAACCAGTGGGTCAAAGAAGAAATTGTTAGAGAATTCAGTAGCTATCTGGAGATGAATGAAAATGAGAATACAACTTATCAGAACTTATGGGATGTGGTAAAGGCTGTGCTGAGAAGGAAATTTATTGCCCTAAATGCCTATATTAAAAAACAAGAAAGAGCAAAAATCAAGGACTTAATTGCTCAACTGGAGGAGTTTGAGAAAGAATCGCAAACTAACCCCAAAGCAAATAGAAGAGAAATAACAAAGATTAAAGCAGAATTAAATGAATGGGAGAACAAAAGAACAGAGGAAACAATAAATAAAACCAAAAGTTGTTTCTTGGAGAAAATCAATAAAATTGATGGGCCACTAGCAAGACTAACAAAGAATAAAAGAGAGAGGATGCAAATAAACAAAATCAGAAATGAGAAAAGGTGTGTTACCAATAAAAGAAATCATGAGAGGATACTATGAACAACTATATGCCAACAAACTAGACAACTTAGATGAAATGGACAAATTCCTGGAAACACACAAATAAGCTACACTGACTCAGGAAGAAATAGAATATTTCAACAAACCAATCACAAATAAAGAGATTCAATCAATCATCAAAAATCTTCCTACAAAGAAAAGCCCAGGGCCAGATGGCTTCACAGGGGAATTTTATCAAACATTTCAAAAAGAACTAACACCAATCCTGTTCAAACTTTTCAAAAAAAATGAGGAAAAAGGAACTCTACCTAACGTATTTTATGAAGCGGATATCATTTTAATACCAAAACCAGGTAATGATGCTATAAGAAAGGAAAACTACAGGCCAATTTCCCTAATGAACATAGATGCAAAAATTCTCAACAAAATATTAGCAAATCAAATCCAACAACACATTAAAAGAATTATACACCATGACCAAGTGGGGTTTATACCAGGAATGCAAGGATGGTTCAACACAAGAAAATCAGTTAATGAAATACAGCACATTAACAAATCAAAAGGAAAAATCACATAATCATCTCAATTGATGCTGAAAAAGCATTCGACAAAATTCGACATCCTTTTCTGAGAAAAACACTCCAAAAGATAGGACTCAATGGTAACTACCCCAATATGATAAAGGGAATATGAAAAACTGATAGCCAGCATTGTACTCATTGGAGAGAGATTGAAAGCTTCCCCCTGACATCAAGAACAAGACAAGGATGCCCACTGTCACCACCAATATTCAACATTGTGCTGGAAGTTCTAGCTAGAGCAACAAAACAAAGAAATAAAAGGCATCCAAATTGGAAAGGAAGAAGTAAAACTTTATTTCCAGGTGACATGACACTAAGAATATCCTGAGAAATCTACAGCAAAGTTACTTGATCTAATAAAACAAAAAGTCAGAGAGGTCTGCAGGAAATTCAGTTACTTGACAGGTTCTTGGTTCTTAAAGGGGCTGCCCCTTACCCATTTATCCCATTTCCTTCCAATTTCCCTCGGGAGAGGGTTGTGTTGTGCTCACATACGATAAAATTCCACGTCAAATCCAGCTCTGGGCCTCTCTGAGGGCAGGGCCCGCTTCTTCCCATCCCACTCAGGTCCCACCAGAAGTTTATGGTGAGTTAATGTGACAGTCATCTTCAGGGAGATGTGTGTCCTGCTCACAATCACGGAAGACAAGTCAGTCTCCAGCACCCCTGCACCCCAGACAGCTTCACAGTTCTCTGGGAAAATGCTTCCTGGTGTGTTTGGGGCTGGAGCCACTTCCTCGCTTCCCTGGAGAGAAGCCCTGCTCTTGGTGCTGGCTTTAGGTGGCTTTTAGGGAAGGAACTCCCATTTCTCCTCCATCACACCACGTCCCATTTACAACGCCAGAGCTTCTCCTCCTAGGTTGACCAAATAACTTTAAAGCCCTTCTAAACCAACCAAAACTGTAATGGCAAAAGGGCATCTTGCCCTAGTAAATACTAAACACGTTTCAAAGCTACAATAACTTTTTTTAAAGCAATTTTGGATGTACATGAATTTCCAACAAATAGATGTTTTTCCTCCTCCCACAGGTTCTCAAGGAGATACTTCATTGCAACAAAGTATCACTTTTAATTGTTCTCAGTTCCTGATTGTTTAATGTTCTACTGCCAATTACTGTTTGCTGTTCCTCAAATAAACTAACCCTTTTTTAAAATTCAGACTCACCCCCACCCTTCAAAGAAATAAACAGAGCAAAGGAATTGGGTGGGGGGAGATGCATGAAGATTTGGTTTGCCTGCCCCCTTCAGCAGTGGGCCCATCACTGGTCCTGAGCTGCTAACAGGCCCTCGGCACGGGACCACGCCTGGTGGCCCTGCCTTCTGTGACTTCACGTCCCCTAAACAGCGCGGCTCTTCCCCAGACTTCTTTTTCAGGAGGAAATGTACTGCACACCTGATTAAAACCATAAAAATCCACAGGGTTCTAACGTGGCAGCCTCAGGAAGGTTCATGTGGGGAGGGGAGGGTGCCGCACAGACTTGGGGGGGGGAGGCCCAGCTGGGGGACCCCCCAGGCAAGGGACCCATGCCAGGCTTTCCCCTCTTAGGACAGATTCTTAAGAGGAGCTGAGGGACGAGCTGCAGGACAGACTGGAGGGGGGCCAACAGGGGAAAGAAGGGAAAGCCCACCCAGAAGGCGTCCTAACATGCCCCGCGATCAATGTCAAAATGCGCCAAGAAAGAGAAGGAAGGTTTCAGCTCCCACCCCCAGGTCTATTTCCAAGGACACCAGGAGAAGGACAGCAGGCCAGAGGACAGGGTGATTTTAAAAGTATGGTGCTAGCGTAGAAAGAGACCGATAGAGTAACTGACCAAACTACACTCTAAAATAAACATTTGAAGGTTAAAAAAAAAAGTAAAACTAAAAAAAGTATAGTTGTACAGAAGTATACCATCTCCAGTATTTCTAAGTATCATGTAAAACAGAATTTATAAATAACCTGGCTAACATATTCAACTATTTGGAAAATTTTAAAGTCAGTACATTAAGAGCAAAATAAAATAAAATATGAATGACAAAATGGGAAAATTATTTGCAACATATGAAAGACAAAGGATTAATACTCTTTATATATAAAGAGCACTTATAATTAATAAGAAATCGCAATAGAAAAATAGGCAAAAAAAATTTTTTTCAGAAAGTCTGCTGTTCTATTTCTAATGATTAAGGAGACAATACACAAAAGCAGCAATATAAATAGTTCCAAAATATTTTTAAGAATCCCTCACTAATAAGCTTTCCTTAAGTCTTCTAGTGCTTGCAAGGTAAGAACACACATTGATAAAAACTTTCAGGAAGGAAATTTGGCAATATAAATCAAAGGTCTTAAAACTGCACATAGCTTTTAACTCAAAAATTAAGAGTCAAGAAATTCATTTTTTCCAGAAACATATTCAAAAGAAATAATCACAAATGTGAACAAAGATGGATCTGCAAAGATAAGTATAACAGCAGTATTTGCAACAGCAAAACACCGTGACCAGCCTAACTGTTCAGCAGTAAGGGATTAGTTAATAAAGCACTGCCACCTACATGATGAAATACTATGAAGACAATGACATGTAATAATATTCTTCACATTGTTAGATTTTTTAAATGTGATAGTCAAAACATAGTGTAACCACTTTTAAAAAATGTATCTAAATGTTAATATTTTTAAAGAATGTTAGAAATAGATACAACAAAATCCTTATAATTGGAAGAATTAAAGATTATGTTTATTTTCACCTTTGTCTTTTCTTGTGCTTTCCACATTTTTTGGCCTTTCTTGTGCTTTCCACATTTTTATGAGTGTTTTATGTCTTTAAATTAAAACAAAAAGATAATTTTAAATGAGAGTGCAGCAAACTTAAACAGTCCCTTAATACTGTAAATGATTTTTTATTTAAAAAATAGTTACAATGTCTTGTTTTTAAATTATTTTCAAAATAAAATGTTATTATATTTATGAATGAAGGCTTGGAGAAAGAGTACGTTTCTGAGTATTTGACCACAATAATTTATAGCATACATTGGCTGGAGTTGTTCAGTGCTGACAAATTCCAGAAAGTAATTGCATAAAATAGCTGGAGAGGAAATTGCTTTATGCTTCCATGCTATTTATGGAAATTAGCATCTTTATAAAAATAAACTGGGAGCAATCACAGTCATAACCCTTGAAATGTGGTTTCCATAAGACGTTAGCTGTGGTGCTTTAGGATCCATTAGCGACGCCGTGGAGGAACGCTGCTGTATTTCTTCGGTTATGAAACAATTATATATAATTGGTTTTTTCCTCTAGTATCTCTAATCCCTCCCATTCTCCCAACTGCTTCCCTTTGGTCTACAGATCTACCAAAATATTCACTTTCCTAAGGAAAACCCACATTTCCCTTATGTGGTGCCTTCTGAAGCCCACATTTCCCCTCAAGCCACCCCTTCCAAAGTACCCAGTCGCTGGGCAGGAGCAGGGTGAATTTTCACCCTCCTGTAACCCCAGAACTCGTTCACGCCCTGCAGGCATTTCAGCCCTTGGCGTCACTTGTCAAGCTGCATCCCTTCAGCTTCTGAACCGGTTCCCACATTCAGGTCTCTCCACTTCTCCCTGCTGTGCTCCCTGCAGAGCACCTCGGGCTGATCCTGACCAGGCCCCCAGGCGCCCTCCGCTCAGCTGTGTCCCCAGGGCCTCCGGGTGCCCTCTGCTCAGCCGTGTCTCCAGGATGCCCCCCAGGCGCCCTCTGTTCAGCCGTGTCCCCAGGGCCTCGGGCACCCTCTGCTCAGCTGTGTCTCCAGGATGCCCCCCCCGGTGCCCTCTGCTCAGCCGTGTCCCCAGGGTCTTGAGCGCCTTTCACTCAGCTGTGTCCCCAGGGCCCCCGGGCACCCTCTGCTCAGCCATGTCCCCAGGGCCCCGGGCACCCTCTGCTCAGCTGTGTCCCCAGGGCCCCCGGGTGCCCTCTGCTCAGGTGTCCCCAGGGCCCCCGGGTGCCTTCTGCTCAGCTGTGTCCCCACGGCCCCCGGGCACCCTCTGCTCAGCCGTGTCTCCAGGATGCCCTCTGCTCAGGCGTCCCCAGAGCCCCACAGGAGTCCTATGGGGCCTCATCCCCCCTGATCACACTTGCAGACACTCTGCTCCTACCAAATGAAGTCCCTGGTCTGCTAATGAAGCCCTCCCCGGGCAACCAGGATGGTCTGTGGCCCGCCTGAGCTCACAAGTGTACTTCCGTAAACACTGCAGCTCAGCTCCCTCATCGCGGAAATTGAAAGCAGAAAACAGATTCAAGGGGCGCTTCTGAATAGAACAGACGGGAATCAGGAGCTGACGGGGCACAGAGGGGTGCAACAGAGAGGAAGACATGTGGTGTGGCCCCAGGACTTCTGGCTCAGGTGAATGGCTGGAGGAGATGCCCACCCTGAGAAAGAGCTGGGAGGGGAAGGAGAATTTTGATCGGGGGATGCTGCGGGCGAAGCCCCCAGGGGGTTCTGGTGGAGGCACGGAGCTCCCGGGGATGCTGGTCTGCAGCTCAGGGAACAGCAGATGCCGCGCCCTTTCATTCTGGAGAGACCCCAGGTTAGAAAAAAAGGATGAAAAACTGAAAGAGTTATCAAGATTGCGTTTGAGTTTCAATATTTACATTTCATTAATTTAAAGGATGGACTTTTTGTCTTTCCATGGCATATATAACCCTATTTGAAGAAAACATCAAAAGCCTGAATTTGAGAGTGTGGATCACTATGAAACCTGGGTTCCCTGTGACAACCCAAGAGGTTTCCCTCTGCAGAGAAAACCAGAGGAGCAAATGCGGCTGCCTGGGAAGAGGGCAAAGGACAGGAAGCTGGAACTGGGCAGCGGTTAAGAAGGGACACAAATGAGTCAAAGAAAGAACCAAAGATGGACCCATCGGAGAGGCTGAAAGAATTAGGGGCAAGGTGTCATGAAGCCAGACAAGGAGAGGGCTTCCCTCCACTCTCCCGCTGGCGTCTCAGGGCATTTATCTAATGAGTCTGTCTCCCCGACTTTCAGCCCTTGGGGGCAACTTGGCATAAGGCTGAGTCTGCCCCCAGGACCAGCTTAGGTCTCAGCGCTCTAGCATTGGTGACCAAATGGCTCAGAATATTCCTGTAAGATCACCGGTGAGCATCGGTTCACACAGGAAGCACATTTACAGCAGGAAATCTCAAGAGCTGGGAAGTGCTGACCAAGGAAAGCAGAGGGAAGAGGAGAACTGCCATGACCCGTAGCCAATGTGCTCCGAAGCACGTTCCTCCAAGAAAAAAAATTATTTTAAGGAAATATTTAAACAGGCAAGTAAAGATGTGAGATTATATTATATAACGTGCACTATAGGTGGCTTATGATAGCAAAGACAAGTGCACAAACGTGGAAGCAGCCCATATGCCCATAAACAAGTAATTTATTCAAACAAACAATGGTATTGTGGTCCATCCATAAATGCAACAGAACACAGGCTTTTGGAAGTGAAAACGCCGTCATACACGCATTGACACGGAAGGATGCGCGCTGTGTGACTGAGAAGCGATGGGTGGGACAGCACGCTCGCAGGACTCCTTCGCCGGGCTCACTGTTCCCGGTAACTGTGCCCCGCGGTCACCATAGACGTTAAGCACCGAGTGAGCCCTGCTCTGGGGAAACACAGGGTAGGTCTTGCGACCCTCCAGTCAGAACGCTTCCATCAACCAATTGTGTGTTATGAGCTTGTAAAAGCCCTTCTTTAATATGCACTGCTGCCGTGCTAAGCCTGAACCCCAGCCCCAGCTCTCTAACTCAGGCCCGAGGGGAGCTTCTCTCCCAACTCCCCGAAGGAGGTCACAGCTGCTTGCGCTCAGGACACCAGGCAGCAGGGCGGCACTGGGGCCGGAGGCACTGTCCACACTGAGATGCCAACCAGAAGCACAAAACTGTGAAAGCAGGGCCCTGGCCATGCCCAAAAGAGGATGACAGGAGGGAGTCCTGGTCAGCTGCAGCTGGAGCCGCATTGCACGACTCAAACCTCCACTTGCTCTGGCCCCAAACGACCACAAAAGTGCCACAAATATTGACTTGGGGGTTACAGATACATTTTAGCAAGTAGCAGAATTAGTAAATCGGGAACTTCCTGAATAATGAGGATTAACTACATTTATACCTCATCTATGCACAGAAAGTACATGGAGGAGTACACGTGGAAATGTTAACAGTGACTACCTGGCTGGCAGTAACAAGGCTAATTACTTACTTTTATTTACCTTTTCATTATTTGTAGCTTCTATTT
>PVIY010037250.1:0-18215 GCA_004026745.1 Myrmecophaga tridactyla
CCCTCTGCACCCCCACTGGACCCGTCTGCCCCTACCAAACCCTTCTGCCTCCACTGAACCCCTCTGCCTCCACTGAAAGCCCCTGTTCCCACTGAATCCCTCTGCCCCCACTGAACCCGTCTGCCCCCACTGGTTTTCTTATCCATCTTCATATGTCATCCTCTTCCTGATGACAAATTCTTCAAGAAACATGGCTTGTGTCATTTATCCTGTTGCCCTGTGATTTTTACCCCTGCCTTTAAACCTTTATGCTAATAGTTTTTTTCAAGATTCATTCAATTAATTTACCACTGGGTTATGGTAAAGGAAACTAAACCAAGCCAGATCTGGAACTCTCTTTAGTGGCTAGTTCTTAGCCTCCCTCTCCCACCAATGAGCAGCTGGGGGCATGGCCACACTATTTCTGTCTGCACACAGCTGGCAGTCAGAAGGAGGGGTCGGGGCTCTACTGTCCTTGTGCTCCCACCCTGGCCTTACCAGACTAAAGGACCCTCTTTTAATCAGCTCTCAAACTTTGCATCCCATTCATTCAATCATCATTAACAGCCCCCACATGAGGGGGGAGACACAGGGGCCCACCCATTGCTGCCTGAAGAATAAACAATGAAAGAGGAGTCTTCCCAGAAAAGATGGCAGAAAGAAGAAGAATCGTTGGCCAGCTCTCCTCCAACAAAGTGAAAAAAACATTCATAACAACAGAAATTGAAAGTGTAGCCAGAGGAGAAGCAGGGGATTCTGGTTTGGTAAGAAAAATGTGCCTCCCAAACCCTCCCCAAAACCCTGGGCTTTTCTGAGGAAAGAAATGAATGCTGAGAATTCTCACAGACTCCTGCCACGTGGCTTTGGGGTCTGGGGTCAGGGGTGCACGGCAGACCTGGCAGAGGTGAAGTCCCACATCACAGGGGGAGCTCAGTAGGGGGAAAACGGTTTGCCATTTTCCAGGGCATAAATACATGCTAAAATGTCCACTTGGGACATACTTATCCTAAAAAATTGTTCACAGTATATCCAAAGTTCAAATTTAACTGCGTACCCTACACTTTATCTGGCGTCCCTCCGGGCACTGGGCTGAGCTGGAACAGTGCTCAGATGCCCACGGGGGTCAGGACATGCCCTCACTGGTCGAGCAGCCTGGGACAGGACACTCGAAGGAGAAGTCAGAACTGGGGCTCCTTAGGGTCGGTGTGCTCGGTCTCAGCAGAGACACCAACCCCCACCCCTGGGGTCTCTCATTCCCCACAAGTTTGAAAGGAAGACTTAGTCCTCAAACTACAGCTCAAAGGGAAAAGGACAGACTAGTCTCAGGGAAGATGGGAAAATTTATCACGGAATGCACCACTCAGATAGAAAAGCTAAACAGAGCAGCTGCTTCCAAATATGACGATGCAAAGAAGTGACATGGCAACTGATGTGCATGGACCACCCCGACGAAGGGAGAGTGGGGAACAAGAGGGAAAGAAGAGGGAGGGAGAACATTTGAGAAGTGGTTGAAGAAAAAGGTCTGAATGAAAACATGACCTAAGATGCAGAATCAGATTCCCTGTAAGTGTTGCATGCCAGTAGAAGTATTTTTTAAATTACATTAAAAAGTGAATGCAATTATATGGAGGCAAAAGGTGATGTTGTCAAACAAAAGAATAATATTGTCCAGTTAAGGATCAAATTAATTTATGGATGTAATAAATAAATTGCAATCAGAAAGAGACTGGACACTGCTGAAAATCTAACTAATGTCATGGAGTTAAAATTGGAGGCAATCACAGAAAATGCAGAAGGGAAAAAACAGAGATGAAATTAAAGAGAAGCTAATGGATATGGAGGACAGGCAGAATATTCAAATAGAGGAAGACAGATGTCCCTGAGGCTAACAGCCCAATAGAGGGACTAGAAGAAACCATTCCGAGATATAATACAAGAAATTTTTCTTGACGTGAAGGAAAGAGTCAATGTACTGATTGAGAGAGGACACATGAATGAGAAAAACTTGATACAAAATGATTACAAGATACATCCTGGTGCTCACTTCGGCAGCAAATATACTAAAATTGGAGTGATACAGAGAAGATTAGCATGGTCCCTGTGCAAGGATGACATACAAATTCATGAAGCGTTCCATATTATTTAAAAAAACATTAAAAAAAAGATATATCCTGGATGTTATTGCACATTAAGGTTAAAGAATTACTTCTTTAAGATACATCCAGAAGAAAACAAGTAACCTGCAAGGGGGGAAATTCAGTTAACCTCAGACTTCAGAGAATTGTTCAGTAATAGGAGACAACAAAACACCATCTAAAATAACTCTGAGGGAAGAAAAATTGTTTGACCTAGATGACTCATCTGACAAAAAGAAGGCAAATGACAGACATATTCAACCATAAAATAATTCAGGAAATAGAACTCATGAACCCAAGCAATATCAGACAAGAAATCCAGCCAAACAAAAGACAAGCCAATATAAAGAACTCTAGAGTAGGAAAGTCAGGGTCAATGGCAGATGGTGGTTTATGCAAATAGTTACAACTATCACAAAAATGAAACACGAGGAGGGGACTATCCTTTGATTGTGGTGCACATTATAAGCAGACAGGGAGATGTGTCACTCAGGTCCCCCTTCAGGAAAGGACTCACTGCCCATTCCTTCAAGGTGCGGTTAGCAAAGATCTCCAGCTGTTGATACCTGCAGGTTTTACATGAAGACACATTCTTCTTGGAATGGAAAATGATGGCACATGGAGGAAGCAGCTAAGGTCATGCTCTTCTTGGGGCATCCCAAGTCCATGACCAAGCAAGGTGACCCATTTCTGCCTCTGGGGGGCTCCTGTATAGTAGTCTTTGCTTGGAGCTCCTTGCTGGACAGCAGAATTTGTTGGCTCTGCATTAGGGACTGACAGCTCCCCCTGTTCTTTCCTTTGGGCTTCACTTTCCAGTAGACTTTTTGACCTTCTAATTATGTCTCAACATGTATGCTTGAAGAACCCAAGCCAGCACATCTGGCAAAGCAAAAATAACCTATGCCCTATGCTAGTTTAAATCTGTTATATACCCCAGAAAAGCTTATGTTCTTTTAATTCATCCCTGTGGGTACAGACCTATTGTGGATGGGACCTTTTGATTAGGTTGTTTACATAGACATGTGACTCCACCCATTCAAGATGGGTCTTAATCCTTCACTGGAATCTTTAAGAGAGCTGAGAGAGAGAGAGCCTAGAAAGAAAACACCCTGAGAGAAGCTAAGAGAGAAAGAAAACTCCCAAGGAGAAGCAAAAAGGACCCACAGAATTGAAAAAGTCATTTTGAAACCAGAGCCCAAGAGAAAAGGATGAGCAGACATCACTATGTGCCTTCTCATGTGACAGAGGAACCCCAGATGCCATCAGCCTTTCCTCAAAGAAGGTATCCCCCTCTTGATGCCTTAATCTGAACATTTTCATGGCCTTAGAACTGTATATTTGAAACTTACTAAATCCCTTTTGAAAAAGCCAATCCATTTCTGGTATACTTCATCCCATCAGCTGTAGTTAACTGAAACAGGCACTTCTAATTCTTTTCATGACTACCTCCACTACCTCTCTTTTCTTCCAGGCCTATAACTAGACTAAAGCTCCAACAGACCTCAAAAGGTGAGGTACAAAGTGTGACCCAGTAACTTTCCAGAAACTTACAACCTCCAGATGGGTCCCTAGACCAGATAAGTCCTGAAACCTAGAGGGGCCAGCCTCTCCAGAACATCAGTTAGTTCTATCTTCCTACTCCATATTATTGATAGCCTCTTCCAACATGGAAAAGTTAGAATGGCCAAAGCCCAAATACCTCTAAAAAGAGGGATAGGAAGATCTAGGTGATGGTGGAGTTATACAGAGAAGGCAGGTTTTAACAAATGAATGCGATTGCTGAATCATTAAATTGATATTTCTTTTAGTTTCCAGTATCTTAGAGCAGCTAGAAGCAAAAACCTAAAACTGTAGAATTGCAACCCATACCAAACTCTGAAATCTGTTCTACAACAAATTGTGTGCTATACTTTGAAATTTATTGCTTTTTTGTATGTATGTTATTTTTCAGAAAAAAAGTAGATTGTGATGATAAAAAAATATTATTCCTTCTTGCCTCCTATATTCTGGAGCAGCTAGAAGGAAAAATATGAGAGGATAGTATGGCAGCCCATGACATACTCTGGGATCTGTCCTGAAACTACTTGTTGAAGAGTGCTTTGAAAACCATCACTTTTTTCTTTCTTTGCTTTGTATATATGTTATATTATGCAATTAAAAAAAGTTATTTAAAAAAATGTGACCCAGGAGGAGATACGCTATACTCCAAAAGAACTGCATGAGTTTTCCTATTTAAATAGACAGAAATAAGGGTAATAGATGTGAGAATGGCTATTAAGGGTGTGGGATAATGGTGGAAGGAAAATAAAGGTGGGTCAGGCTGAAATTCTTGATATGGGCCCACTAAGCAGAGATTATACATTCAATGTTTTAGCTTGAAGGGCTAGAAAGGGTGTTAATAGTTTGTTTGGGTGGTGGGCTGAAACCTGGACCAAAAGGTGGCTGACATTACCTGAGGCTGAAATCGCCCTGGGTATTAGAGGGCTTAGAGGGGTTGGAATGTGGATTTATTATGGAAGTCCTGCTCACACACCCAAGGAAAGAACAGAGGACTCACCTTTTCCCAGGACTGTGAGGAATGAATTTGTGAAACTAGCTCCATCATCCCCGAAGAGCTCTGTAGTCGCCCTTCTCTGTAGGTCAGATATTACAGTGGGAACTTCTGTCACTGTACTTGAAACTTTAAACACAATGGGGATGACTGAATTCCAAATCGGCAGAAGCCATGTGCAGCACTGGGTCTATGGCTACCATAATGGACAGCAGACTCAAAACCAGAGTGAAAATATTATGACTCACAGGGTGGGCAATGGTGGGTCAGCAGGCGGAGTTCTCACCTGCCATGCCATAGACCCGGGTTCAATTCCCAGTGCCTGCACATGCAAAAAAAAAAGAGAATACTATGATTCACAGAAACCTATGGTGTTTGCTAATAGATCATGAGGTACCTAGCAGTAAAATAAATGGGCAGTCTACTAAATTTTGCTTGATCTGTATAAGCAGAAGAGCTCTAGTGAGATCAAGTGAACAGAAGTCTAACTTGAATTACAAAACCAGACAGTCACAGTCCCTTAATCAATTCCCAGACTTGAGGCAGTTTACAGACCCAGGGCCCCTTGAATGAGGGGAAGATCAGGTCCCTTTGAGGAAGGACCCGGTTACACAATCAAAAATTTATACTGTTAATCTTCTTCCCAGCCTTCCCCAAGGCTTTTTACAAGGATAATTGTACATTGGGGAAATGATCAGATATTTTGAGGATTATTAGACACTGGCTCATAAATGACATTAATTCCAGGAGACCCAAAATGTCATTCTGTCCCATCAGCCAGAGTAGGGGCTTGTGGAGGTCAGGTAATCAATACTGTTTTAGCTCAGGACCATCTCACATTCTGTTATAATTTCCCCAATTCTGGGATGCATAATTGGAATAGACATACTCAGCAACTGGCAGAATCCCCGCATTGGTCCCCTGATTCATGGAGTGAGGGCTAGCTTGGTAGGAAAGGCCAATGGAAGTCAATAGAACTGCCCCTAGCAAAATAGTAAATCAGAAGCAATACTTGATTCCTGAAGAGGCTGCAGAGATTAGTGCCACTCTTAAGGACTTAAAGGATGCAGACATGCTGATCCTCACCACTTCCCCATTCAATTCTCCTATTTGGTCTGTGCAGAAAACAGATGGGTCTTGGAGGATGACAGTGGATTATCATAAACTTAACCAGGTGGTGACTCCAATTAAAGCTGTTGTTCCAGATGTGGTATCATTGCTTGAGCAAATTAACACATCCCCTGGTAACTGACATGCAGCTATTGATCTGCAAATTTTTTTCCTCTCTAGCTGTCAGTAAGGACCACCAGTAACAGTTTGCATTCAGCTGGCAAGGCCAGCAGTATACCTTTACTGTCCTGCCTCAAGGGTTTATCAACTCTCCACCCCTCTGTCATAATGTTGTCAGCAGGAAACTTGATCTTTTCTCCCTCCCACAAGACATCACACTGATCCATTATACTGATATCATGTTGATTGGACCTAGTGAACAAGAAGTAGGAACTACTCTAGACTTATTGGTAAGGAATTTGTGTGTCAGAGGATGGGAGATAAATTCAACAAAAATACATGGGCCTTCCACCACTGTGAAGTTTCTATGTGAATGGTGGTGTGGGACATGTCGAGATATCCCTTTTAAGGTAAAGGATAAACTGTTGCATCTGGCTCCTCCTACGATCAAAAATGTGGCCCAAATGCTCATGGCCCCAAACTCCTGTGACATTACCTTCTCTTTCCCAGCTATGGTTTTTTGGGGAGCTCCTTACAGTCAGTTGACTGAGGGAGAGAAAACTCAGGCCTGGCTCACAGATGGTTATGAATGATATGCAGGTACCACACAAAAGTGGACAGCTACAGCACTGCATCCCCTTTCTGGGATGTCCCTGAAGGACAGTTGTGAGGGGAAATCTACCCAGTGGGCAGAACTTTAAGTAGTGCACCTGGTTGTTCATTTTGCTTGGAAGGAGAACTGGCTGGAGGTGTGTTTGTATACTGATTCATGGGCTGTTGCTAATGGCTTGGCTGGATGGTCAGGAACTTGGAAGAAACTTAATTGGAAAATTGATGACAAAGTGGTCTAAGGAAGACATATATGGATAGATCTTTCTGAGTGGGGAAAAAACATGAGGATATTTGTGTCCCATGCAAATGCTCAACAGAGGGTGACTTCAGCAGAGGAACGTTTTAATAATCAAGAGGATAAGATACAAGTCATCCTCTTTCCCCGGCCACTCCTGTCATTGCCCAATGGGCTCATAAACAAAGTGGGTATGGCAGTAGGGATGGAGGTTATGCATAGGCTCAGCAACATGGACTTCCACTCACCAAGGCTGACCTGGCTACAGCCACTGCTGAGTGCCCAATCTGCCAGCAGCAGAGACCCACACTCAGTCCTTCATATGGCACCATTCCTCAAGGTGATCAGCCTGCTACCTGGTGACAGGTTGATTATATTGGACCACTTCCATCATGGAAAGGACAGCAATTTGTTCTAACTGGAATGGACACATAATCCAGATATGGGTTTTTCTTCCATGCACATAATGCTTCCACCAAAACTGCATTCCATGAACTTACAGAATGCCTTATTCACTGTCATGATATTCTACACACAGCATTACTTCTGATCAAGGAATCCACTTTAGAGCAAATGAAGTGCAGGAATGGGCATATGCTCATGGAATTATCTACTCTTACCATGTTCCCCACATCCAGAGGCAGCTAGGTTGATAGAATGGAGGAATGGCCTTTTCCATTTTCAAGACCTAATTACAGTGCCCAAATAGGTGGCAAAACCTTGGAGGGCTAGGGCAGTGTTCTCCAAGAGGCTGTGTATGCTCTGAATCAGCATCCACTCTACCATGCTATTTCTCCCATAGTCAGGATTCATAGGTCTAGGAATCAAGGGATGGAAATGGGAGTGGTACCATTCATTATTATCCCTAGGGATCCATTAGAAAAAAATTTGCTTCTCATCCCTACAACCTAGTCTATAATCTTAGTACCAAAAGGAGGAGTGCTTCCACCAGGAGACACAACAATGATTACACTGAATTGAAAGTTAAGACTGCCACCCAGCCACTTTGGGCTTCTTATGCCCCTGGATCAACAAGCAAAGAAGGGGATTACTGTACTGGCTGGGGTGACTGATCCTGAGTATCAAGGGGAACTAGGCCTGCAGCTACACAAAGGAGGTAAAGAAGAGTTTTCTTGGAATATAGATGCCCTAGGTCACCTCTTAGTACTACCATGCCCTGTCATTAAAGTCAATGGAAAACTACAAATCAATCCAGGCAGGACTACCAGTAGCCCAGAAACTTCAGAAATGAATGCTTAGGTCATTCCACCAGGCAAAGAACCACAGCCAGCTGAAGTGTTCACTGAGGGTTGAGGGAAAATGGAATGGGTAGTGGAAGACGGTAGTGATGAATATGAACTACAACCATGTGACCAGTTATAGAAACGAGGACTGTGATGGTATGAATATTTCTTCTTTGTTTTGTTATGAGTATGCTTGTATTTATACATAAAGCAAATATCTTTATTTTCTTCTCTATCTTATCCCTTTATCATATGACATGAGTTGTATTGCTCATGTTATAGTATTTAAGTTATAGGATATCAAGTTTAAGAATGAATATTACCCAAGGACTTGCACTTTATTCTGGAGAGATGTAGTATGTTTCAGGCTATATACAGGACAGTTGAGTACCATTAGGCAAAAAAAAAATGTCTGTTATTGTTTTTTATTTAGAGATTAAGCATGATTTAAAGTGATGTGTTTAGCTGTCAAGTTGACAAGGGCTGAACCCCAATGGTTAGGTTCATGTAGCAACTTGGCCAGGTGATGGTGCCCAGTTGTCTGATCCAGCAAGCACTGGCCTATCTGTTGCTGTGAGGACATTTTGTGGACTTCAACCATCATTAGTTGAAGGGCTGATTGCATTGACAGTTGGCTAAGGGGAGCTTCTTCCACAGTGAGAGACGTTCAATCTAATCTATCAATTGAAGGCTTTTAAGGGGGAGATGATAGCTTCAGCAGTACGAAGAGAAACTTTCATCTCTACTTCAGCCAGCCATCCCTTTCTGGGAAAGTCATTGAAGACCTTCTCACAACCTGCCCTACAGAATTTGGACTCTTGCATCCCTACAGTTCTGTGAGAAACTTTCATAAAATCTCATATTATTTACAGATATCTCCTGTTGGTTCTATTTCCCTAGATAACCCTAATACATGCACCAAAGTTTGATATCCTGCATACACAAAGAAATTATACAACTTGATATCAAAAGTACATACAACCCAATTGTATGTTGGCAAATGACATGAATAGACATTTTTCCGAAGAGCAAATACAAATGGCTGAAAAGTATGTAAAGAGATACTCATTTTCTTTAGCTGTAAGGGAAATGCAAATCAAGACCACAATGAGATATCGCCTTATAGCTATGAGGCTACTATTAAACAAATAGGAAACTACAAATGTTGGGGAGGATGTGGAGAAATAGGAACACTTATTTATGGCTGGTGGGAATGTATAATGGTACAGTGCTGTGGAAGAAAGTTTGGTGGTTCCTCAGAAAATTAAATATTGAGCTGCCTTATGAGCCAGCAATACCAATAACCAGAAGACCTGATGGCAGTGACACAAACAGACATTTTTACAATGATGTTCACAGTAGCATAATTCACAATTGCCAAGAGGTAGAAACAATCCAAGTGCCCATCAATAGACAAGTAGATAACCAAAATATGGTATATACATACAATGGAGTATTATGCAGCAGTAAGATGAAATGAAGTCCTGAAGCCTATAACAACACGGATGAACCTTGAAGACTTAATGCTGAGTAAAATAAGCATAAGCCAGACATAAAAGGACAGACACTGTGTGATTTCGCTCTTATGACGCTGGTAAAGGTAAACTCAGGGGCTTACAATGTAAATATAGGGGACCTAGAGATACTCAGAGGATAAGAGATGGGTGAACAATTATCCAGTGAGGCAGAACTTAAATGTAAGGGAATGGATAAAAGCGAAGATAGTTCATTAGTAGGTTTATAAGTAACATTTCCATATTGAAGGTGAATAGTATTGAAAGGGGTTGTATATAATCATGCATCCCACTGATTGACACTACAAATATAAATAAGTTCTTGCATGAACTACTTTAAAGGTTTCATGAACTACTTTAAAGGTTTGATCTTAAACAAAGTGTCAACACTAAAGGGGTAAAGGGGGAAAACATACTACATACCATGGCGTATAGTTAACAGGAAGATATCAACACCTACCTCAGCAATACCAGGGTAAATAATTGGGGGGCGGGGGGCACAAGAGATAAGGGGAAGTTTAGATTTGATATTTAGTGAGGCTGTGCATAGCTTTTTGGACCAATGAAAACCATCTAAAATTGAGAGTGCTGATGATTGTACAATTAAGTGGGGACACATAAGACATGGTGTTCTGGTTTACTAGCTGCCAGAATGCAGTATACCAGAAACGGAATGGCTTTTAAAAAGGTGAATTTAATAAGTTGCTAGTTTACAGTTCTAAACCTGAGAAAATGTCCCAATCACAATAAGTCTATAGAAATGTCCAATCAAAGGCATCCAGGGAAAGGTACCTTGGTTCAAGAAGGCCGATGAAGTTCAGGGTTTCTCTCTCAAGTGAAAAGGCACATGGTGAACACAGTCAGGGCTTCTCTCTCATCTGGAAAGGCACATGGTGAACATGGTCATGGTTCCTTTTTCATCTGGAAGGGCACATGGCAGACCCAGCATCATCTGCTAGCTTTTCCTCCTGGCTTCCTGTTTCATGAAGCTCCCCAGAGGGCATTTTCCTTCTTCATCTGCAAAGGTCGCTGGCTGGTGGACTCTGCTTTTCATGGCTATGTTATTCTGCTCTGCTCTCTCTGAAACTCTTTCATTCTCCAAAATGTTTCCTCTTTTATAAGGCTCCAGAAACTTATCAAGATCCACCCAAATGGGTGGAGACATGTCATCACCTAATCCAGTTTAACAACCACTCTTGATTTAAATCACATCTCCAGAGAGATGATCTGATTACAGTTTCAAATATATAGTATTGAACAGGGATTATTCTGCCTTTATGAAATGGGATTTTGATTAAAACATGGCTTTTCTAGGGGACATACATCCTTTCAAGCCAGCGCACATGGATTGTTTATTTTGGACACTATCCATGATACTCAATAGATGGAGGGGGCTGAAGGGTAAAATGACTGAGAAGCATAATGGTGAACTGTAATATATATGCATGATGGAATATTGTGTGGCTACAAAAAGGAACGAAGTTGTGAAGCACTCAACGAAGTGAATAAACTTTGGGGACATTGTGTTGTGCAAAATAAGCCAGAAACAAAGGAACAAATATGGTATGGTCTCTTTTAGAAAACACTTATATGAAAATTGGGGCCACAATTGTCAGCTCTTACAGCAGTCATACTCAGTCTGGAGCTGTAAGTGTATTTCTAGATTCTAAGATGTTGTGCTGTATGTTAATATGCTGGTATTTCTCTGGAACTTTGGGTACCTCTGTGACACCTGAGACTCAGAGCTAGAGTTGTACAGCTCTGAAAGTCAGCATTGCTGCCACAACAACTGCTAAAGTAACCAAAAAAGATGTCAGGCTTCTATTAGAGTTAAAAGCAAGTCGATTTGGTTGGGACTGACTAAGGTAAATTATAATACAGGGAAAAGGAGGATAGTGAATGTACTCTAGAGTTTCACCTACTATATGAGACCAAAGGCAGAGAAGTTTATTGTATCTAGAACCTAAATCTTCTGTAGCACTTAAACAACACAAACACATGGAGCCCAGAATGGGAACAAGGACTTGTAATTCAGTATTGCTTAATGTAGCACCCAAATACATCCCCGGCTATGGTGGGCTGATAATTAGAAAGTACTGGTAGAGTCCCTTGAGAGACTGAAAAAAAAAAGATGGACCTACTAAACTTTCCCACCTGGGAAACCCCTGCTACTCTCTCAAACATTAGGGACTCCGAGAAAATAGGCCAAATCCTTGACTTTGAGACTTGCCCTTAGGAAACATATTTTTTAGTAGATAAGCTAAGACCACTATAATTATGCCTAAGAGTTGCTCCCAGGAAACCTCTTTTGTTGCTCAAATGCAGCCTCTCTCTTTCTAAGCCCAACTTCGCAAGGAAAACCTTATCCTCCCTGCCATGTGGGACATGACATTTAAGGAGGAAAGTCTCCCTGACAACATGAGTCAATGACTCTCTGGGATAAGCCTGGCCCTGGCACTGTGGGATCAAAAATGCCCTCCGGATCAAAAAAGGGGAAAAAAAAGGAACACTAGAAGGTTTTAGTGGGTAAGAGTTCAAATGGAATCACGAGGCTATTCTGGAGGTTACTCTTGTGTAAGCTCAACTAGATATTGTTAATTGCCATGGTTTGCCGAACCCCAACCAACATCATTCCTGTTAACCCTGAAGAATACCCAGGGCTTTATCTGAGATTCTACAGAAGTTTCACACATTAAGTTTACTTTTCAGAAACCTAAAACCTTCAGATGGTTTCTATGCCAGATAAGTCCCGAAACCCAGAGATGCCAGCCTTTCTAAGAACATCAACCAATACCATCCCCCATGTATGTCCATATTATCAACACTCCTTTTCAACATGAATACATTAGAATAAGTATAGGTCAAATATCACTGAAGGTTGGGAGAAGGATTAAAGAAAAAGGAAGAGTTATGACTTTTTCTTATCTGTTAGGATTTAACAGATGAGTATGACTACTAAATCATTATGCTGATATTTCTTTTTAGTCTCCAGTGTCTTGGAGCAGTTAGAATTGTGGAACTGTAACCCATACCAAACTTTGAAATCTATTCTAAAACTACTTGTTAAAATGTACTTTAAAATTTATTGCTCTTTTATATATGTTATATCTCACAATAAAAAATGTTGAAATATTATTTCATCTTACCTATCTATATATTCACATGCTTTTCCACCTGTTCAAAGAGAGAAATTTAGCATAGTATTCACCAAATATTAACCCAAATTGTTTCTAGGCAGAGGGTGACCTGTTTGTTTCCTGTTTGCATTTTTCTATATTATTTTAGTTTTTATCATGTGCACTTATAACTTTTATAAAATCTATAAAGTAAATTTTAAAATATTAATAACATGTGTAACACATTTCTAAGCACTTCACATTAATTCTTATAACTCATAAACAAGCGAATTATTATTACACGTTTTAAATTAAGAGAATGAGGCAATTGTTTATGTAGAAACTCAAAATAACCTACAGAAAATATGACTAGAATAATGAGTTAAGCAAGATGCTAGTTACATAGCAATACAAATTGCATTTCTATCCACCATAAGCAATCACCTGGAAAATGTCAGTTGGAATAAAGAAATATAATCTTACTTCTTATATTATAATCACAAGCAAAACAAAAAGGTATCTGGAATAAATCTAATCAGAAATATGTAAGGCAGGGATGCATTAAACTCTATTTAACTCTAAAGTTATGGAACTCACTGAAATACATTAAAGGATGCCCAAATAAATGAGAGCTGTCCCTTGCTAATGGATAGGAGCACTCAGTATCAGGAAGATGTCATTTCCTTCCAAAGGAGGGTTATGATTACACTCAAACTTTAAACTTGGGTTTTCATGGAAATTGACAAGCTGATTCTAAAATGTACATGGAAAAGCAAAGCTTCAAGCTTCAATACGGCACCATGGTAATTTAGAGACTTGCCATCGTAGGAAGACACAATCACAAAGTTAGAGCAAATACGACAGTGAGATATTGGTGCTGAAATAGACAAAATGACCAATGGAACAGAATAGAGGACCTAGAAATGTATTTACAGAAAATGAAACTCTGATATAAGACAGAGACTGCTCTGCAGATCAACCAGGAGAGGAGGGACTGTTCAACATAGAGTCTGAACAGCTATCAATGGGGGGAAATGTGGTTAGATCCCTACCTTAAACCATAAACAAAAATCAATTCCAAACAGATTCAAGACTTAAATGTGGAAAGCAACAACAAAAGAAATAATCAAAAATATATATATATAAGATAAAAGCTTTCTGATCTTGGGGTAAAGAAGGATTTCTCAAGACACAAAAGTACTAACCTTAAAATGAATGATAATAAAATTTGACTTCTTATAATTAATAACCATATGCTCATCAAAGACTGTGAAAAGAAAAACTGAATGGGGATATGATATTTGTAACATATAAATGGCAAAGAATTAATATCCAGAAAGTATAATGAACTTCTTCAAATCAATAAGAAAAAAATGAAAATCCAATTTTAAAATGAGCAAAAGATGTAAGCAGGCATTTTGCAGAAGAAGCATGAATACATTTATGAAAAGGAGTACGATTTTATTAGTAGTTAGAAAAAAGAAAATAAGACCATTGACAAACTTTCATTTTATACTTAATTGGAAATGATTAAGAAGGCAGGCCATATCAGCACTGGAGAGGTTATAGACAAAGGGAAACTTACACATTGCTAATGAAAGAATGACTGATACAACACTTTGGAAAACAATTTGGCATCATCTCATAAATTTAAACGTTCTTTTATCTGATGTGGTAGGTTGAATTATGTGCGCCCAAAGAACACATGTTCTTCATATTAATCCACATCCCTGTGGATGTAAGCCCATTGTAAATGGGACCTTTTGAAGATGTTATTCTCAGTTAAGGTTTGGCTGACTGAGCCAGGTTGGCCTTAATGCAGATGACTGGAAGACTTATAAAGAGAGAACCTGGACATCACAGAGGCCAGAAAGGAGGGGACATGCCATGTGATGGGAGGCAGACATGCAAACCAAGGAGCCCCAAGGACTGTGGCACGCCATCACCAGAATGCGACAGACACTGGGGAGAAAGTATTACCTTGCTGATGTCTTGATTTCAGACTTCTAGACTCAAAACTGTGAGCCAATAAATCCCTGTTTTTCAAGGCAAGACCAGTTTGTGATATTTGCAACAGCAATTCTGGCAAACTAAGACACTTAATCCCCAACAATCCCATACCTAGGTATATTTCCATACATGGAATATATACATGACAAAACATATAAAGGAATTTTCCAGCATCATTATTCCTAATAGCAAAAAGCCAAAAACAATAAAAATCCTTCACAAAAGAGTATTTTGTAGCAATTAAGATAAACTACAGCTGCATGCAGCAACATAACATTCTTATAGAGCTCAAAAGCAAGTAAAGGGTGGGCCACGGTGGCTCAGCAGGCAAGAATGCTTGCCTGCCATGCCAGAGGACCCGGGTTCGATTCCCAGTGCCTGCCCATGTAGAAAAAAAAAGCAAGTAAAATTAAACAATATACGTTAGGCATAAGTACACGAGTGAACATCTTTTATGAAGGATAAAAGAAACTGACTTGGGGTAATGGTTAACCCTGGGAGAGGTGACAAGCTGAGATAGGGAAGAAGCATATAGGTAGACACAAGGTGTTAAGAATGATCTAATTAATGGATTGTTTATCACTATTCTTTCCAATCTAAATATATGTTACATGTAATCTTTTTATGATCCATGCTTTTTAAAAGATAATAAAGATAAAATTTAAATAATTAAAGAGAAACTGAGGCACAGTCCTAGGGGTATTAAGAGGGGAAGCTGGAGTACAGAGGCCCCTTCCTTACCTCCTGCCCCACAATTGCCACACAATACCTGATAAGCACTCTAAAGGAGTAAGTACCCTGGAATGAAAGAAAGACAAAATGATATCAATGCCAACAGGTGGTTGTGTTCTACAAAGTCCCTACAAACACTGAATTAGTGAATACTGAACCATAGCTCCTAGGGGAATGTTTTGGTTTCCTAAATGCTAATCAAATACCCTCTAAATGGTTGGCTTAAATAACAGGCTCATGGTTTTGAGCCTAGGAGAAGTCCAAAATTAAGGAGTCATCAAGATGCTGCTCTCTCCCAGAAGTCTGGCACTCTGGGGCTGGCTGCTGGCCACGCTGGGTCCTTGGCTTTTCTGACACATGGCAAGGCACATGGTGGCCTCTCCTGACCTCTCTGGGTTCCACTGACTTCCTGCTTCACCTGTGGCTCTTTCTTTGTATCTGGATTTCATTCTCTTATAAAGGACTCCAGTAATAGGATTAAGATCCATCCCAATTGAAGTGGGCCACACCTTAACTGAAAAGCCTCATCTAAAGGTCCACGGGAAGAGGTTAAGATTCAGAACATGCTTCTATGGGGTCCAGAGCTCTAAACTACCCCAGGGAAAAACAGGGCAAGGCTCCTGTAAGCTCTGATCACAATGTTTTCAGCAACCAGTCAGAACGTTTTCCATGTTTCTGTTTAAAGATGCCTCATTTCATTAGCATTGAACTCATGGCCAACAGTGCTATAACTCATGCCTAAATGAAGCTTACTGCATGCACGTATCTTCTCCATAAGATACAGTACAGACTTCTTGTGACTGGGAACACCAGACAGCACTTCAGCACTGCACCTTCTTAAACCATGATAGGCCCATTTTAAACAGCAAAATCACAAAGAAAAAGCACAAAAATGTGAAAAGAATGTGGCATTAAATACACCCTGAAAGGGACCCTCTTTTGCAGCATGAGAGCGGAAACAAGATGGTGAGATGGCTCAGCCAGAAACGTGCATGTCGGGCAAGGCACGTTTTGGCTGCTTTACAAATGACTGCAGAAGCATCACAAGTAATGGTTTGGGGGTTACAAATAAATTTTAGTGGGCAGGCAAAACCACAAACATGAAATCCACAAATAATAAGAATCAAGGGGATCTATAGTCCTAATGATAATGCACCCTATAAACAGAAGTAAAAGTGGAAAAAGGAAACAAAGAGAAAATAAAAATGACTGGGATCATGACCCATAGACAGTGTTCACAGATCTGGCATCTTGGGACTTCCCACAGGTAATGCTGAGTAAAATACACCTTAATTTCGTAAGGAAAATCTTAATTTTAGTCCTTTTAGGAAAGCATCATGAACTGCAGCACCCTTAAACCCCATCAGAAATGCCTCCTGGAAGGGTCAGACACTGGTAGGCTCTGTGGGAAACTTTGAAAACACTCCACGGCAGACCACTCCATAAATGGTCTTCCTTTTACCAAAGCCTCCAGCTCTAGGATTTGAATCCTGTACCTTCGGCACTTAGTCTTTTCTTTTTCAAAGCACTTTCCATTTCTTAAAGATCGATGCTTTTCTGATTATACAAGTAACATCTGTTACTATGGAAAATATGAAAAAAGATAAGCATGAAAAAAATACTATATATCACAATCCCACCTTACAGTAATAATAGCTTTATTATTGGTTTTATTAGGCGCATTTCCTTCTAATCTTTTTTCTATGTATTTGTCTACATATATGTAGATTTTTCTACTTAACTGAGATCTTATGGTAGATACAGTATCGCTAAGTACTTTTTGATTCATTCAAGGCAAATGATGATCCTCTCCATGCTTTTAAAAATAATGATTTTGGCCTCTTTTTCTTAGCCTATGACTATATCAGTTACACCCTACGGTTGGTTTGGGGTGGTTATGACTTCATGAAGCCCCATTGCAATTTTTCATGTTTCTTTGATTTATTACAGTGTTCTTCCAACCTGAAACCATCATAAGCCAAATACAAACCAGAGGAGCTATCTCAGGACTTGGTCCTTGGCATTTTGGGGGAGACTATATCTTGAGGAGGGGAAATTACAACAACAATTAGAGTATCAATTTGCATTTGTAGAGTGATTTAAGACGTATGACCCTCTTTCATAAAGAAATATTCCTATGATTTATATGAAAAAAGCAATGCAAAGTGGTAGACAAATTAACCAACTGGCCTCTGGAGCTGGAAATAAAATCCCTGCCTTCACATTCTCTAAACTTCAGTTTCCTCCACCAATAACTTGGGGACCACAAAAGCGCCCAAATCATATGGTGAGAGGTGACAGGTAGAAGTGGGTCCAACACACAAAGCACTTAGCAGTTCCTGGCATGTAAAGAGTATTGAGTAAATGTTAGGACCCTTACTGTGTTGATCTTGTTGAGGATGACGATGATGATAAGGATGATGACACACGAAACATTTTCAATCACTTTGGGGATTAAAGGTATAATTTACATATAGTAAAACTGATTCATTTTAAGTCTCCAGACGTGTTTGGACAAATGCATATATTAGAGTAACCAGGTATTCCTAACCTCCCCAAAGCTTGCCTTAGATCTATTTTCAGCGACCTGCTCCCCCCACCCCCTATGTGCTGGTCTGAATCTGTGGTGGACCCCAGAAAAGCCATTGAATGTGCTGGTTTGAAAGGATGTATGTCCCCTAGAAAAGCCATGCCCTTTGATCCTCATTCAATATTGCTTGGTGGGAGCATTTTGATTGTTTCTATGAAGATGTGACCCACCCAATTGTGGGTGGTAACTTTTGATTAGATGATTTCCATGGAGGTGTGTCTCCACCCACTGAAGGTGGAGTTGCTTGCTGCCATCCTTCAAAAGAGG
>PVIY010037251.1:0-24827 GCA_004026745.1 Myrmecophaga tridactyla
GAGACCTGGTTTAAATCCCATGACCATGCACCGCCCCCCAAAAAAGTGAGGGAGAGATTAAAATTCTCAGAGAAAAATAAAAGCTGAGGTAATTGTTAAACAAGAGACTGGCCCTACAAGAAATAGTAAAGGGAGTTCTGACAGCTGAACAACAACAACAACAAAAAAACAGGAGAGGAAAGTCTGGAGGAGGACACAGAACTGAAGAGTATCAGTACGGATAATGTAAAGGTTAAAAAGAAAAAGAGGGGAAAGAATATACAGATCTGACAAATAAAATCCAATGTTAAAATGGTAGATTCAAGAAATGCTTTTACAGTAATAACTTTGAATGTTAACCAATTAAACTCACCAATTAAAAGATTAAAAAGTGACAGAATGGATTAAGAGATACAATCCATCTATATGCTGCTTACAAGAGACTCATCTTAGACCCAAGGATACAAACAGATTGAAAATGAGAGGATGTAAAAAGATGTTCCATTCAAGCTGCAGCCAAAAGAAAGCAAGAGTAGCCATTCTAATATCAAACAAAATAGACATTAAATGTAAAGAAGTCATAAGAGACAAAGCAGGACACTACATATTAATAAAAGGGACAATTCACCAAAAAGAAATAAAAATCATAAATGATTATTCTCTCAATCAAGGTGCTCCAATGTACATGAGGCAAATATTGGTAAAACTAAAGTGAGTGGTTGACATTTCTATAATAATAGTAGGAAAATTCAATACACCACTCTTTTTTATAGATAGAATAACCAGCCAGAGGATCAACATGGAAATAGAGAGCTTACACAATTAGATAAATGAATTAAACCCAACAGACACATATAGATCATTATGCCCCAAAACACCAGGATAATATACTTTTCTAGTGTTCATGGAATGTTTTCCAGGACAGATCATATATTGGGACACAAATCAGGTGTTTATGAATTTAAAAAGATTGAAATTATTCAAAGCACTTTCTCTAATCACAATGGAATGAAGCTGGAAATCAATGAGCACCAAAGAACCAGAACTTTCACAAACAGATGGTGGTTAAATAACACCCTCTTAAACAACCAGTTGGTCAAAGGAGAAATTGGCAACTACCTGGAGACTAATGAAAATGAGAATACAATATATCGGAACTTATGGGATGTGGTAAAGTTGGTGCTGAGAGGGAAATGTATTGCCCTAAATGTTTGTACTAAAAAGGAAAAAAGAGCAACAATCATGGACTTAACTGTATGCCTGGAGAAACTAGAGAAAGAACAGCAAACTAATCCCAAGGCAAATAGAAGAACAGAAGTAACAAAGATTAAAGCAGAATTAAATGAATTGGAGAACAAAAGAAGAAAAGAAAGAATCAATAAAACCCAAACTTGTTTCTTTAAGAAAATCAATAAAATCATAGACCCTTAGCTAGGTTGACAATGGAGAAAGGAGAAAGGATGCAAATAAACAAAATCAGAAATGACAAGGGGTCATTACCATGGATGCTGAAGAAATAAAAAATAAATCATGAGTGGATACTATGCACGACTATATGCCAACAAACTAGAAAACTTAGATAAAATGGATAAATTCCTACAAACACAAGAACAAGTTACATTGACTTGAGAAGAAATAGAAGATCTCAACAAATCAATCACAAGAAAAGAGGCTCAATCAGTCATCAACAGTCTTCCTACAAAGAATATCTCCAGGCCAGATGTCTTCACAGGGGAATTTTATCAAATTCCAAAAAGAAGTAACACCAATCCTGCTCAAACTCGTCATAAAAATTGAGGAAGAAAAGAACACTACCTAACTCGTTTTATGAAGCTAACATCACTCTAATACCATAACTAGATAAAGACACTATAAAAAAGGAAAACTACAGGCCAATGTCCCCAATAAATATAGATGCAAAAATTCTCAATAAAGTACTAGCAAATTTAATCCAATAGCACACTAAAAGAATTATACATCATGACCAAGTGGGGTTTATACAAGGAATGCAAGGGTGGTTCAACACAAGTAAATCAGTATAATATAGCACATTAGCAAATGGAATGGGAAAACTGACATGATTATCTCGACTGTTGCTGAAAAAAGCATTTAAAAAATTCACCATCATTTTCTGAAAACAAAGCACTTCAAATGTAGTAAATCAAAGGTAATTTCCTCAATATGATAAAGGGCATATATGAAAAACCCATAGCTAGCATAGTACTCAATGGTGAAAGACTGAAAGCCTTCCCCCTAAAATTGGGAACAAGACAGGGATGACCTCTATCACCCATATTATTCAACAGTGTACTAGGCATTCTAGCTAGTGCAAACAGGTAGGATAAAAAAGACATTCAAATTGGAAAGGAAGATGTAAAACTTTCATAATTTTCAGATGTCATGATACTGTACTTGAAAAATCTTAAGACATCTATGACAAAGATTTTTGAGCTAATAAACAAATTCAGCAAATTGGCAGGATATAAGATTAATGTACAAACATCAGTAATGTTTCTGTACACAGACAATGACCTAACTGAGGAGTCAATCTAGAAAAAAAAATTCATTCAAATTAGCAACTAAGGTAACCAAGCATTTAGGAAAAAAATTAACTAGGGATGTAAGGGACCTATACATAGAAAACTACACAACATAGCTCATAAAATTCAAAGAAGATCTAAGTTAGTGGAAAAACACGCCCTGCTCATGGGTAGGAAAGTTAAATGTAGTTAAGATGTCAATTCTACTCAAATTTACCTACAGACTCAAAAACAATACCAATCAAGATTCCAACATCCTACTTTGAAGACTTGGAAGAACTTGTTATCAAATTCATTTGGAAGGGAAGGCAATCTTGAATACCTAAAAATATCCTAAAAAAGAAGTATGAAGTGAAAAGATTAATACTTCCTGATTTTAAAGCTTATTTTAAAGCCACAGTGGTCAAATCAGCATGCTACTGGCACAAAGATGGAAGTATTGACCAATAGAATCAAAACCACCAAACCTATAGTCAACTGATCTCCAACAAGGTCCCCAAATCCAATAAACAGGGTCAAAATATTATTTTCAATAAATAAGCATGAGAGAATTGGATATGAATAGCCATAGAGTGAAAGAGGACCCTTTAAAAAATTAGCAGAAAGTGGATCAAAAACAGAAATATAAGAAGCAGTGCCATAAAAACTCCTGGAAGAAAATATAGGAAAATCTTTTTAAGACCTAGTAAAAGCAGGCATCTTTTTAAACTTTATACAGAAAGCACAAGCAACAAAAGGAAAAAATAGATAAATGGGAACTCCTTAAAATCAAATGCTTTTGTCCCTCAAATGACTTTTTCAAAAAGATGAAGAGGTAGCAAACTCAATAAGAGAAAATATTTGGAAATCACACATCAGATAAAGGTTTGATACCCTGTATACATGAAGAAATAATACCACTCAATAACAAAAGAACAACCATCCCAATTATAAAATGGACTAAAAATATGAATATAAATTTTTCCAAAATGCGAACACAGAGGTTAAAAAACATATAAAGAGATCCTCATTTTCATTATCTATAATGGAAATGCAGATCAAGACTACAATGAGATACTACCTCACACCTATAAGAATGGCTGCTATTGAATAAATAGGAAACCACAAATGTTGAAGAGGATACACTTATGCACTGTTGGTGGGAACACACAATGTACAGCCACTATGGTATATAGTTTGGTGCTTCCTTAGAAAACTAAATATTGAATTGCCCTATAATCTGGCAGTACCACTACTCAGTATATATGCAGAAGAAGTGAAAGCAGTGGCACAAACAGACATTTGGACATCCATGTTCATAGCAGTATTATTCACAATTGCCAAAAGATGTAAACAATCCAAGTGCTCATCAACAGAAGAATAGATCTTTAAAATGAGGTATTATGCAGCAGTAAGACAAAATGGCATCCTGCGGCATGTCACCAGATGAATGAATGTTGAGAACATACTGCTGAGTGAAATAAGACAGACACAAAAGGATAGTAACTGTGGCTTTTGCTTGTATGACCTTGGTAAAGATAAACTCAGAGGCTTATAATACAGAATATAGGTCAACAAGAGATACAGGGAAGCTAGAGTTGGGAGAATGGTTAGCTAATGAGTTTGAACTTAAATGTAAGGGGATCAATGGAAATGAAGGCAGTTCATTAGTGGGTCTATCAGTAATATTTCCATATTGAATGTGGACATGATTGATAAGGGTTGTATAGAGCCATATATCCCACTGATCAACAGTACAAATATTTAAGATTTTGCATGAACTATTTTAAAGTATGATACCCAAGAGTTTATAATTCTAGGGTATAGGGGGAAACTACTATTGGATGCTATGGCTTATGCTTAACAGGAAGACATTAGCAGCACCACAGCAATAGCAGGAATAAATAAAGGGGGAAAAGTACAAGTGTAAAGGGGAGGTTTGGATTTTCTATTTGGTGAGGGTGTGTTTATCAGCTATTTTTCTCTTGGGATCAATGAAAGTTGTCTAGAATTGAGAATGTTGATGTTTATAACACTAAATGAGAATAATGTGAGAAACGGACTGTTGACTTTAGACATTTTACATGGTGTCCAATGGTTGGAGATGGCTGAAGGATACACTTACTGATAAGTAGAATGGCATAGGCATATGCTGAAATATCATGCTGCTACAGAAAACAAATTTGTGAGTCATGCAACATTGTGAATGAACTTGTGGGACATTTGATGAGGAAAAATAAGCCAGAAAGAAAAGAGCAAATATTGTATGAACTTATAAGAAAATTGGGGCCAAGTTTGTAAGTTCCTATAACAGTCACATTTAATCTGGAGCTGTGGTTGTTATTTCTAGATTTTGAGAGGCTGTGCTATATATGTATAACCTGGTATTCTCCTGGAATTTTGGGTACTTGAGTTTCACTTAAAGCTTACAGTAGGAGCTCTGCCGTTCTGAGGGTCTGCATTGCCATATACCACAACTGTTAAAGAAATTGGGGAAGATGAGGCTTCAATTGGAGATAGGAGTGAATCCATTTGGGTCAAGACTAATGTGGGCCAGAGTGCAGGGGTAAAGAAGACATTGTCTATATTTTGGAATTTCACCTACTCTGTGAGACCAAGGAAAGAGAGGCTTGTTTTGTCCAAAACTTAATTTTCTGTGGCACATAATCTAACTCAACCTGTCTAGATATATCACTTAAACAACCCAAACACAAGGAGCCCAAATGGGAATGAGGGTTGTACAGCTTAATGTACTGCCAGGTAGATCCCAAAGTATGTTGAGCAGATAATTAAAATGTATTGGCAAAGCCCCTTGAGGGATGGAAGAAAAAATATGGAATTATTAAACTTTACCACCAGTGAAACCCCTGATACTGTCTCAATCATTAGGGATTCCCAATTCAATAGGCCAAGTCCTTAATCATGAGGCTTGCTTTTGTGAAGCTTATTTATGTAGTGAAGAAGATAAGCTTACCTATAGTTATGCCTAAGAGTTATTTCCAGAGGATCTCTTTTGTTGCTCAGATGAGTCCACTTTCTCTCAGCCCAATTCTGCTAGTAAACTCATTACCCTTTCCCTCTACATGGGACATGGCATCCCGGGTTAAAAGTGTCCATGGCAATGTAGGATATGACTCTTAGGGATGAGCCTGACACTGGCACTATGATATCTACAATGCCTTCCTGATGTAAAGGGGGGAAAGAATTGTAAAAAATAAGGTATCAGTGGCTGAGAGAGTTCAAATAAAGTGAAGAGTATACTCTGGAGGCTACTCATATGCAAGCTTCAGTTAGATACAGCTATTTATGATGGTTTGCCAACCCCCTATCAAAACTTTCCTGCCAATCCTAAAGAACAGCTAAGGCTTTATCTGGATTTTACAAGGTTTCCATGCACTATGATTACTTTCTAGAACCTACAATCTCCAGATGGGTTCCTAGGGCAAGTAAGTCCAGAAACCCACAGGGGCCAGCCTCTCCAAGAACATCAACTAGTTCCAACACCTTATCCCACATTACTGGCAGCCTTTTCCAGCAAGAAAGAGTTAGAATGGGCATAACCAAAAAAACCCTAAAGATTGGGAGAAAAATCAGAGGAACATGTGAAATTATAACAGAGAAAATAGGATTTAACCAATGAATATGACTGCTGAATAATTATACTGATATTTTTTATAGTCTCCAGTGTCTTGAAACAGCTAGAAATAGAAACCTAAAATTGTGGAACTGTCACCCATACCAAATGTGAAATCTGTTCTACTACTAATTGTTGTGGTGTACTTTGATATTTATTCCTTCCTGTATAGATATTATTTTTCACTATAAAAAATTTCCTTAAAAAAGAGAAAAGAAAAACAAAAGTGAAACAAAGATATTTTAAATTGAATAAAAACTAAAATAATTTATTGCTCCCAGGCCTATATCACAGAGAATGTTCAAACAATTCCTCAGGCATTAGGAAAATAATTACAGATAGAAGTATAGCAAAGCTGGAAAGACAGAGGAATAATGAAAAGAACAAATAAGTTGTTAAATATAAATGCCAATTGACTTTATTAAAGGGAATAATAATGTCTTCTGGTATTTAATAGATATATACATAGATATAATATATATATTTATATAATCTGCACATAATACAAATACATAATCAAAATTTATGTTAACAATAGCACAAAAGATAGGAAGTGTAAATGGAGTTCAAATTTTCTAGGGTTTTTGAATATCTGGAGCATAGGAATTGTATTAATTTACATTTGGTTGTTTAAGTCAAAGTTTCATGCTGTAATTTATAGAATAACCTCTAAAAGAATAACCCAAGAATATATAACTAATCTGATAATAAAATAAAAATTTGGAAAAAGTAATACACATGATTAATCCAAATGAAGACAAGGAAGGAGAGAGCAAAGAACAATAAATAGGACAGATAGAAAACAAATAACAAATGGAAGACAAATGAAACTATATCAGAAATTATATTAAATATCAATAGATAATATCCCATTTAAAAAACAGTGATACCAGAATGGATAAAAGTAAATAATACCCAACAATATATACTACTTAAGAATACACGTCTTAATGAGAGGAATAAGAAAGGCTGAAAATAAATGAATGTAAAAATATATATAATTTAAAAACTAACCAGAAGAAAGCTGCACTAGTTATGCTCTACCCAAGAAAAAAATACACTAAATCTAAAAGTATTGTTAGATACAGAGACAAATTTTATAAAGATAAACTAATTCTAAGTTTGGGTGAACCTAACAACATAGTCTTAAAACATATATTATAAAAGCTTTGGAATTAAAAAGAGAAATAGACAAAATATGGCAACACACCTCTTGCAGTACCTGATAGAACAAGCAGACTAAAAATTTGTGATGATTTAGAAGGTTTGTGTGATGGTTAAGTTCATGCGTCAACTTGGTCAGGTCAGGTGATAGTGCCCAGTTGTCTGGTCAAGCAAGAACTGGCCTAACCGTTACTGCAAGAACATTCCATAGCTGGTTAATAACCCAAAGGCTGGTTTACTGAATCTTCAGTCAGTTGATTGCATCTCTGCCTGAGTACACTCAGGAATAATTAAAGAAGCATCTTTTGCAATGAGAGAACCAAATCAGTTGGGTCTGCCATAATCAGTTAAAGATTTAAGGGACAAGTGATAACTTTTGTTTCTTCTTCAGCCAGCCTGCCTCTTCTGGAGAGTTTATCAATGACCTTCATTGGAGTTGCCCTGCTAGTGGCCTGCCCCACAGAATTTGGACTTGTACATCCCCACGGTTTCATGGGACAATTTTATAAAAATTTCATATTTACAGTTACCTCCTGTTGATTCTGTTTCCCTGAAGAACCCTGCCTAACACAGGTTGATAACCAGAGTAGTTCTCAAGAAATAGAATTAAAAATAATGGGTGTTTATAATTGGTTTCCTTCTCTGATTAGATTCAAAGGGACTAATGACTATATTCCAAAAATCAAGATGTCACTGACAGTCCATGGTATGAGTTGACAATACAGATATACAAAGCATCACAATTTGATTCTCTTAATCTGTATGACAGTATTTTTGACACCTTAACAGAGTTTTGTGGAGTTAGGATGTATAATGATGTTGACTGGTTGTTCTTAGATGTACTGGATATTGTTATGAGAAAAAGGGACCAGTTGTAGTCTTCCAATTTACAATGTAAAGGCCATATGAAAGATGTAAAAGTTTATATGTGTGCCCTGAAAGAAAAATCTTATTTCCTGTGGTCCCAGACTTGAGATCTGTGAAAACTAGGCCCAGAGGCTCATTGTGCCAGTAGCATATTTACAACAAAAAATGTTCTCAAAGTTGCAGACTGTCTGCTGTTAATGTAAGGACTTTCACTGGAAAATAATGGGATCCTGAAACTTGGGTTGGGGACATATATGTTGATAATGATGGCAGTGAGGACATGGAAACTTTGGATTCTGCTGAGTCTTTGCTACATTGACCTGTAATAGTCTGTGCTAAGGAAGCAGATGTCTCACCTCTAGCCTGCCCTGAGGAAACAGCCAACTACTCTCCAGCCTGCCATGAGAAGACAGATTTCCAGACTCCAGTCCACCCTGAGAAGTCTGCTATCCAATCTCCTTTAGTTAACACTAAAGGTATTAACCATTCAGTGCATATTAAACCTGTAACCACCTCCCCTGAGGAAACAGCCCTCAGAGTTTCACAGCCTTCCTTTATCTGGAAAGATTAATCCTGTTTCATAAGATAAAAATGCAATGGAATATCCTGATGTTATTGGCTTGAAACACACTTCTAATATTTTCATGACTCACTCCAACCACCTCTTTTTACTTTAAGACCTATAGCTAGACTAATGTCCCATCAGGGCCTGAAAGTTGAGGAACAAAGTGTCCCTCATGGAGAGGTATGTTATCCTCCAAAAGAACTGCATGACTTTTCCAATTTATGTAGAAAGAAATAAGGAGATATGTGTGGAATGGATATTAAGCATGTGGGATAATGGTGGAAAGAATATAAAGTTGGATCAGGATGAATTTATTGATATGGGCACACTAAGCAGAGATTCTGAACCCAGTGCTGTAGATTGAGGAGTAAGGGCATTGACCGTTTCAGTGGTTGACTGAAACATAGATAAAAAAGTGGTCAACATTATCTGAGGTCAAAATGCCAGAACTGCCTTGTACAATGTAGGTAAGGGGATCCAAAGGCTTAGGGAGCTTGTAATGTTAGAGTGGATTTATAATGGAAGACCTGTTCACCCACCCAAGGACTGTCCAGAAGGCACACCTTTTGCCAGGACCTTGAGGAATAAATTTGTGAGCCTAGGACCATCATCTCTGAAGAGCACTCTAGTCACTCTTCTCTGTAGGTTAGATATTACTGTGGGAAGTGCAGTCACTGAGCTGGAATCCTTAAACACAATGGGAATGATCAGATCCAAAGTTGACTGAAGCCATGTAGCAACAGTTACTCACCATAGACGAGGTGGACATGGCCACCATAATGGACAGCAAACTCAAAGCAGCATTCAAAATAATCTGATTTGCAGAGACCTCTGGCATTTACCAGTAGATCATGAGGTACCTGGAAGTAAAACAGATGGGCACTCTTCTAAATTCTTGTTCGAGTTGAATAAGCAGAAGAGTTCTAGGTCATATGGACAGAAGTCCAATTTGAACTACAAAAACAGAGAGTCATAACCCCTTAATCAATTCCCAGGCTTGAGACAGTTTACAGACTCAAAGCCTCTAGAATGTGGGGAAGGCCAGGTACTCTTGGAGAAGAAACCTGTTACACTGTGCAAAATTTGCACTGTTAATCTTCCTCACAGCCTTCCCCAAAGAGACCTGCAGCATTTTACAAGGGAAACTGTGCATTGGGGAAAAGGAAATGATCAAATACTTAGTGAATTACTAGACACTAGCTCAGAAGTGACACTAATTCCTGGAGACCCAATATTTCACACTAGTCCCTAATCATAGGGGCTTATGGACATCATGTGATAGAGTTTTAGCACAGATCTCTCTCACATTGGGTCAAGTGATTATTCCCCAATTCTGGAATGCATAATTGGAATTGACATACTCAGCAACTAGCAGAATCCTCACATTGGTTCCCCAATTCATGGTGTGAGGGCTATTATGTTAGGAAAAGCCAAGTGGAGGCCTCTAGAACTGCCACTACATAGCAATAACGTAAATCAGAAGTAATGCCAGATATTTGGAAGAATTACAGAAAGTACTGCCACTCTTAAGGGCTTGGGTGCAAAGATGGTGATTCTCACCACATCCTCAGTCACCTCTCTTATTTGGCCTGTGCAGAAAACAGATGGGTGTTCGAGGATGACAGTGGATTATCATAAACTTAACTAGGTGGTGACTCCAATTGCATCTGCTGTTCCAGATGTGGTATCATGAATGGAGCAATTCAATGCATCTCCTGATGCTTGGTATGTAGGCTTTGATCTGGCCAATGCTTTCTACTCAATAGATCTTAGTAAGGACCACCAGAAACAGTTTGCATTCAGCTCTCAAGGCCAGCAGTATACATTCACTGCCCTGTCACAGGGATTTATCAACTTGCCAGCCCTATGTCAAAATTTGTTCTGCAGGGCCTTTTATTGGTTTCTCCCTCACATGAGACATCACACTGTTCCATAATATTGATGGTATTATGTTGATTGGACATAGTGAGCAAGAAGTAGCAGCTACTCTAGACTTATTGGTAAGCCATTTGCAATTCAGAGGGTAAGAGATAAAGCCAACAAAAGTGCAGGGGACTTCCATATCAATGAAATATCTATGTGTCCAGTGGTGTAGGGCACACTGAGATATCTTTTTTAAGGTGAAGGATAAGCTGTTGCATATAGCCTCTCCTACAATAAAAAAAGAGGCACAATGCTAGTTGGCCTCTTTGGATTTTGGAGACAGCATATTCTTCATTTGGGTGTACTACTCTGGTCTGTTTATTGAGTGGCCTGAAAAGCTGTTAATTTTTATTGAGGACCCAAACCAGAGAAGGCTCTGTGACAAGTCCAGGCTGCTATATGAGCTACTCTGCCACTTTGGCCATATGATCCAGCACATCCAATGGTGCTGGGAGTGTCATTGGCAATTAGAGATTCTGTCTGGAGATTTTGGCATGCCCCTATCAGAGAATCACAATGCAGGCCCTTAGGTTTTTGGAGTAAAGCCTTACCATCCTCTCTACATAATTACTATACTTTTGAAAAACAGCTTTGGCCTGCTGGAGGGTCTTAGTTGAGACTGAATGTTTAGCCATGGGCCACCAAGTTACCATTAGACCTGAGAGCTAGGTGTTGTCTGACCCTTCAAGCCATAAAGTTAAACATTCTCAGCAGCACTTCACCATAAAATGGAAATGGTATATATGAGTTAGGGCTTGAGTGGGTTCTGGAGGCTCAAGTAAGTTATTTAAGGAAGTGGTTCCAGTGTCCATGGCCCCTAATCCTGCCACATTACCTTCTCTTTCCTGACCCAGAACTATGGCCTCTTGTGGAGTTCCTTACAAACATTTGACTGAGGAACAGAAAATTCTGGCCTGGCTCAGAGATGTTACCATATGATGTGGGAGTACCATCTAATAGTGGCCAGCTGCAGCAATGCAGCTCATTTCTGGGATATCCCTGAAGGACAGTGGTGAAGGGAAATCCTTCTAGTGTGCAATACTTTAAGAAGTGCAACTGGTTATTTATTTTGCTTAGAAGGAGAACTTGCCACAGATGCATTTTCATACCAATTCAGGAGTTCTTAATAATGGTTTGACTGGATGATCAGGGACTTGGAAGAAGCATGATTGGAAAATTGATGACAAAGAGGTCTGGAGAAGAGGTATGTAGATAGATCTTTTTGAATAGGCACAATCATGAAGATTTTTGTATCTGTGTGAATGCTCAACAGAGTCTGACTTCAGCAGAAGAAAGTTAATAATCAAGTGGATAAGATAACATGTTCTGTGTATACCAGTCATCCACTTTCCCCAGCTACTCTTATAACTGCCCAATGAGTTCATGAGCAAAGTGGACAAAGGTAGTAGGGATTGCGGTTATGCATGGTCTCTGCAGCATGGACTTCCACTCATTAAGGCTGACCTCTCTATGACACAGGTGGGTGCCCAATTTGCCAGATCAGAGATGCACACTTAGTCCCCAATACCACATCATTCCCTAAGGAGATCAGTCTGATACCTTGTGGCAGATTGATTTCCTTGAGCCACTTCAATCATGGAAGGGGAAATGATTTTATTCTATTGGAATAGATACATACCCATGAAATGTGTTTGCCTTTCCTATACACAATACTTCTGCAAAAACTACTATCCAATAGTTATCCACACAGTTATATAAGTTATGCATTATTTGCTGTCATGGTATTCCACACAGCAACACTTTTGATCAAGGAAAACATTTCACAGAAAATGAAGTGTAGGAATGGGCACCAGCTCATGGAATTATCTAGTCTTACCATGTTCCCCATCATCCAGAGGTAGCTGTGTTGATAGAACAGTGGACTGGCCTTTTGAAGAGGCCAACAATGCACCAACTAGGTGGCAATACCTTTCAGAGTTAGGGCAATATTTTCCAGGAGGCTCCATATGCTCTAAATCAGTGTCCATTCTCTGGTTCTGTTTTTCCCATAGCAAGATTCACAGGTCCAGTAATCAATGGGGTGGAAATGGGAGTAGAACCAGTCACTATTAACCCTAGTGATTCACTAGAAAAATTTTGGGTTCCTTTCCCTGCAACCTTAAGTTCTGCTAGTCTATAGATCTTAGTTCTAAAAGGTAGAATGTTTCTTCCAGGAAACACAGCAATGAGTCCATTGAACTGGGAGATAAGACTGCCACTTGGTGCTTTTGGCTTTTCTTCCCTCTGAATCAACAGGCAAGTAAGGGGATTACTGTATTGACTGGGGTGATTGATCCTGACTATTAAGGGAAATAAGAGTACACCTACACAATAGAGGTAAAGAAGTGGTTTCCTGAAGTGCAGGAGATCCCATAGGGAACCTCTCAGTACTATCATGCCCTGTAAATTAAAGTCAGTGGAAAACTACAACAATCCAATCCAGGCAGGACTACCAATGCCCAGAAACTTCAGGAGTGATGGTTTGGCTCACCCCATCAGGCACAGGACCATGGCCTTCTGAAATGTTTCCTGAGGGTAAAGGGAACATGGGATGGGTAGTGGAAGAAAGTAGTGGTAAATATGAACTATGATCAGGTGATCAGTACGGAGATGAGGATGTGATGGTATGATTATTTCCTCTTTGTTTTGTTATGAGTATGTTTGTATTTATGCTTAAGCCAAAAATACTGTTTTCTTCTTATCATATGACATAAAATATATCATTCATGTTATAGTATTCAAGTTTAGGACATCAATTTTAAGAGTGAATGTTTTCTGAGGATTCACACCCTGTTCTGTGTAGTTATATTGCATTCTTGGTTATAAACAGGGCAGTTGAGCATTGTTAAGTGAAATTTATATCTGCTGTGTGGTCTTTAGAGATTAAGTATGGTTAAATGATGTGTATAGCTGACAAGTTGATAAAGGGTGGACAGAGATGGTTAAGTTCATGTGTAACTTGATCAGGTGATGGTACCCAGTTGTCTGGTCAAGCAAATACTGGCTTAACCATTACTGCAAGTACATTCTGTGGCTGGTTAATAACCAGAAGGTTGGTTTATTAAATCTTCAGCCAGTTGATTGTGTCTGTGGCTGATTACACCTATGATCAATTAAAGGAGGGTCTTCTGCTAGGAGAGAACCAATATGGCTGAATTTAGTCTAATCAGTTGAAGACTTTTAAGGGAGAAGTGAGAACATTTGTTTTTTCTTCAGCCAGCCAGCTTCTCCCAGACAGTTCATCAACAACCTTCATTGGAGTTACCAGCTAGTGGTCTGACCTATGGAATTTGGATTCATGCATTCCCACAGTTGTGTGAGGCACTTTTTAAAAATCTCATCTTTATAGATACCTCCTGTTGGTTCTGTTTCTCTAGAGAACTCTGACTAATATAGTTTGAAATATGTAACAAAGTTTGGAAAAATTATATATTAACTCTTTACCTGGCAACCACAAAATTGACCATATTTTAGGTTTTACAGAAAATATTAGCCAACTTCAAAGTATAGAAGTCATACAAAGTATGTTCTCCAATCACAGAGTATTTAACTAGAAATTAATGACAAAAATCCATAATTAGAATCTATCCATATCTGTGCAAATTAAACAATACTCTGCTCTGCTAACTGACACATGGGTCAAAGAATAAATTACTTTGGATATTAGAAAATTATTTTCAGCTGAATGACAGCAAAATTCAGATAAAATATGTATGTTCTGTATCTAAAGTTGGTTTTGAAGTACATTTCTGGCCTCAAATGTATATATTAAGAAACGAGTATGGGAGAAAATCAATGACACAGTATGCATCTCAGTAAGTTAGTAAAAAAGAGAGATCATATTCTACCTAAATAAAATAGAAGTCAGGAAAGATAAGAGCAAAAATTAAAGAAATAGAAACTAAATTTACATTAGAGTAAATCCACACAGCCAAAGCTCATCTCCTAGAAAGGGTAAGAAAACTGACAAGCTCCTAGTTTTCTAAGTCCCTAGGTTATAAATGCCCCCCCCCCAATATCCTCAGTAGGCTGGTAAGTTTCCTATAATGATGGTATTAGTTTACTAAAGCTGCCAGAATGCTAGATACCAGAAATGAAATGGCTTTTAAAGGGAAATTTATTGATTTGCCAGTTTACAGTTGGAGGACCATGAAACTGACCAAATTAAGAGACCAAGAAGAGGTTAACTTCATTCAAGAAATACTGATACCATCCAGAACACTTCTGTCATTTGGAATCTAGTAAAAACTGATCACATAAAACAGAAATGACATCAGCAACAATAATACAATAATGATAATGGTCATAGAATCTAACACATTAAATATTTATTATTTACCACTTTAAGTTTTAAACCATTTGCATGCATTATATTGGATTCTCAACTTTGGCTGCCCATTGGTATCATATGAAGAGCTTCTACAAATTGATATGTATGTCTTACATAGGCTAAATAAACCAAAATATCTGTGGATGAGTACCAGTCATCAGTGTTTTTGCAAAATTTCCCTTGGAGATTAATTTTTAACCTTGATGAAGAACTATTGCTTTATAGCATTCTAGGATCACAGCCACCCTGAGTTAGTTATATTATTACCTTATTTTATCATAAGTGAAAACTGAGGTGAAAGCTAGCTAAATAGCTTTCTCAGAGTCACAGAGCTATGTATGGTAGAAAAATTAGCTAATTGTTACTTTCCAAAATTAATAGGAAATGGTGCACCACCATCTGACAGACATTTTATATTGGAATAGTGGCCCTACCTCTGAGTCACACCTGAGTTCCCTGAGTGATATCTAAAGTACTCTAGAGTTTAGGGAAAAAGGCTGAAGTTAAGTCAAATAAATTATAACATAAACCTAACACACCCTTCTCTACTCTCATTTTTGCATGCATTTTGGCCAGAATGAAAATTTCTACAAGTTCAATGAAAACTTCCTGACCTCCTCCACAAGTAAAACTACCCACTCCCTCATTTGCTGCATGATACAGTGTGAAGAATTATATATGAGCCCCTTAAGGATAGGGAATGCATCTCATTTGCGTCATTATCCCCAGAAGTTAGCACAGTGCTCACCCCATATAAGGTGCTCAATAAATGAATGATGAATGAATGAAGAGATAGTTTTCCCCACAAATCATCAATGGCATTAGTCTACAAATGTACAGCATCCTTCCCTCCTCACCCTTGATAAGAGCCATATAATTATCACGGTGATTTTCTTTAAGCTGAGTGCAAGGACTATATTGTTGAAGGGCAGAGTTGTCCTCCTTGATATCAATCTCAGAGGTTATAAATAATCCCCCCAAATAGCCTCAGTAGACTGGTAGTTTCCTATAATGATGGTATGGGTTTACTAAAGCTGCCAGAATGCTATATACCAGAAATGAAATGGCTTTTAAAAGGGGAATTATTGAGTTGCCAGTTTACAGTTGTATGACCATGAAAATGTCCAAATTAAGAGACCAAGAAGAGATTAACTTCACTCATGAAAGACTGATACCATCCAGAACACTTCTGTCAGCTGGGAAGGCATGTGTCTGGCATCTGTTGGTGCTTGTTCCTGGTTCCATTGTTTCTAGCTTCTGCTGCCAGTGATGTCCTCCCTAAGCATCTGTGGGCCTCCACTTAGTTTCTCTGGGACACAATTTTGGGTTCCAGCCTGCTTAGCATCTCATGGGATGGCATGTGGCAATATCTGCTAGGCTCTGCCCATGTCTAGGCATCTTCTCTCACTGTCAACACTTAAAGCATCTCCAAACCTTCATGTCTCTGTCACTCTGAAGCAACTGCTCTCCAAGAATCTACATCTGAGGTTTCTCAAAAATGTTTCCCCTTTTAAGGGACTCTAGTAAAGTCATCAAGACCTACTTTGAATGGGCAGTGTCACATCTCCATCTAATCAAAATGTCACACCCATAATTGGGCATGCCAAATCTTAGTGGAGATAAACTAATAAAAAATTTCCATCTTACAATATTGAATCAGGATTATGAAAAAATTGCTCCCACAAGATTGGAACAGGATTAAAGCATATCCTCTCTGGCATATGTAGTAGCTTCAAACTGGCACAATGACTAACATGTATTTGGTGGTTACTATGTGACAGATTAATTTTAACTCACTTCAGGAACATGAGGAAGACACTATTACTATCTTTACTGTTCAGATGAGAAATCTGAGGTTCCAAGCAATTAAATAATTTGTTCAGTATTGCCTAAGGGTGAAATAAGATTAAAAAACTATGACAGCATGACCATAAGTGGTAACCATTATGGTACATTATTTCTCAAATAATAATAACAGTAGCTAAACCCAACGTCTCTGGAGCACTCCCTTGCCAGGCACTAGGAAAAGTGTTTTATCTAAATGATTGCACTTACTTCTCACAAATAACTGAGGTAACTACTGTTATCCCAAGTTTTTGCTAATGAAAAAAGGAGTTTTTAAGTGATTAAATTACATATCCAAATTCAGCCATTCTTCTTCTGCTTCCTACTGTCATTATTCTCCCCCTCTTTCCCTATTCTCAAGCCACAATGGACTTCTTTCAGTCTCACCACAAAACCAAGTCATTCCTCACCTTAAGACTATGCATACATGTAACTATACCTGCAGCACTTTCCCTGCCTACTCTGCTTAGATTACTTCTACTCATTTTAAAAGTCTCAGCTTAAACATGATTTTCTCAGAGAGGGTGCTCCTTAATTCAACCCTAACCCTCATCTTTAAATCACCACTGCTGTTTTATTCTCTCATAAATACTTAAACTTTTCCTTCAAAGCTTTTAAGATAATTTGAAAATTATTAATTTACATTAATTTGATGATTGCTTAAAGTCTATCTCTGCTATTGGATTCTAAGGTCCATGTGGGCAGGTATCAGATGTTTTACATGTCCTAATGCTGTTTATGTGCCTACATCAGATTCTGGAAAAATTATGTTGAATGAATGAATAAAATGAGGCTCGAACCATAGATGCCTCATTGCTAGGCAGACCTTCCCAATCACTACCTAACTGAAACTTCTTTGAAAAATATTTATCTCCTCAGCTTATGAGTTCCTCTCAGGAAAAAGCATCTCACAAACATTTTCCCATGATGCAAAATAAGATCTGTTTTCACTTTTCCTAGATATTCTATGTTCAAGCAGTAATGGAATCTTTCTCATTCTACTTTAGCAAGATTTGTTTTGGGGAGAATATGTTTTTCCTTTCTGCATACTTTGTAGTTTTGTGGACTTCGATCACTTCCCTTATCAGCCTTCATCTTTCCACACTGAAGAATATCAATGTTTAAAATTTGTTCTCTTCTCTTAAGGTAACCCTCAAATCCCTTGTTCCTGAGATCCTTTTTTAGTGGTAATTTATTTTAGAAGGTCTTAATGAATGAACCAAATAACTACATTGACATTCTAAAGGATGGTATCAACAGTAGAATTTTTAGAAAATAAGGAGAAACAAAAACAAGACAAAAAACTCATAAAAAACACTCTGACAAGAAAATTGATTTGGGAAATATATTTAGCCTTGGCTAGACTTCTTTTCAGAGTGATGTTATATCAATTATTGAAATAAATAAAAGAAATTTGCTTTTTCCCCAATTGTCAGGACATATCTTTGTAATTGATTGCTTTCAGGATTTATTTCAGGAGTTATCAATATACTCTTCTTTCCATACAAGGTTTAGTTGTGATTGTCATATTTTACATTTCAAAAGATGCTTAATAAGCATAAACACTTATAAGCACATTCTACTAAGAACAAGAAAATTCCAGTCATCACATTCTAAAAAAAGAAAAGGTCAGTTTAGTCAAAATTACTATTTAATAGTGTTTCAAAGAAATGTTGAAGCTAAGATGACATTGACAAATTGCTACTGTTTATTTAAATGGTGTAATGCAATCTGCCAGTAGATCTATAATCTGAGTATTTGAAGTAGTTGATCTGACCAACTAATGCAGACAAATTAGCCTTCTGGGTACTAGCTGTATTATATAATCAATTATGTATCATAATCTATTGTTAACTTCATACATAAACTGTACTATCTAAAGCATTGTATTGAATGTGAATGATAAAATTACAACATATATGTCATGGTCAGTTTCATGTGTCAACTTGGCCAAGTGGTGGTTGGACAAGTGCTGGCTTGTCTGTTGCAATGAGGACATTTCATAGAATTAAATCATGGTCATGTCAACGGCATCCACAGCTGATTCCATTTGTAATCAGCCAAAAGGGAATGTCTTCTGCAATGAGTGATGCTTAATCTAATCACTGAAAGCCTTATAAGGAGGATTCAGAAGAGACAGGCTCTTCCTGTTTCAGCTGGTGAGCCTCTCCTGTGGAATTCATCCAGACCCTCCATCGGAATCATCGGCTTCACAGCCTGCCCTGCAGATTTTGGACTGTGCATTCCCATGGTCATGTGAGACACTTTTATAAATTCTATATTTGTGAGTGTTTCCTGTTGATTCTGTTTCTCTAGAGAACCCTAACTAATACAATATATCATTGTTAAGCTCAATGACAATCATTTCTATAAATTGCATGCTCAAAAATATATTTAAAGTTCATACAAAAAATGTTTAAGAAGCATAACTCCTCCCAGATACTTATAAAAATTATTTTCACCATCACAAAAGAGTTTTCTTTTGAGACTCAGATTTGATTCCTTGGCATACATTGTGATTTTTTTCCTCTTCATGGATACTACTTCATAAGTTAAGTAAATTTAGTTCTAAAATGAAAATCAGTAACTTAAAAAGAGGCCATGGATGACAACCACCATTTCCTTGTAAAGAAAATGTGTAAAACAGCAACAAAGGACATTTCTCTATAGTACACTAAAATGACCAAAATCAACATAGATATACATACTTTTCCTTTCAAAATACCAAAATGTCAATTACCAAGCAGTAGCTTGTTCACTGAAGGGTCAGTTCAATTAAAGTATTAAGTTGGTTTCAGCAATTGATCCTCAGTTATCAACCTACAAATGATTGATTTCAATGACAATTATGACAAAGTCTGAGAATAATGTTTTTAAAACCAGATTTCCAAGTACTTTACATGGCCATGATTCAACTATGTGTTTAGCAAGTTAACAAGGCTGTTAAATGGCTTTGGAAAGTCAACTTATAAGAAAATAGGAAATTAATTATTATTTTATTGCTTATGCAAATTCAGCAATAAGCATAACTGATTTTATTCTTGGCAGAATTTTTTCTTGCAGAAAATAACATTCCTTATTTCTTTGAATTGAAATTGCTATATCACTGTAAATTTCTTCTGTTGAAATGATTATTGTATTTTTCAGTGAGATTGAATGCTATAAGATTTTGTCCCTTCTTCTCCTTCATAATTATTCAAACTTGCTACAACCTGGAATTCAATTAAAGATACCTGTTAAACACCTATTATGTATAAAAAGTGGTATTAGGAGTATTGGGGGAAAAATTCCCAATCTCTGCTCAGCATATATTTGCAAGTAAATGGGGCATAGAAATGTATACACACATAGGTATATATACAACTTTATTGTGTCACTATCTTAAAATAGGAAATAATAGCAACAATATTTTATGATTAATTCCCCATAGCTTTCTGTGTATTAATAAGCATTTAATATTCATTTTTTAATTTTATCCTCATAATTACATTACTAGTCATGTCCCATCTTTAAGCTAATTTTAGAAGAAATAGCAGTATAAAAAAGTTATATACAAGTATTAAACAAGCACAATGGATGTAAAATGGAGGGATATATTAGTTATCATTCATGTATCTGAAAATTGTTTTGGGTCAGTCATGAGTTTTGAGAAGAACATTTTAAAAAATGTATTTCTTCACGGAATGAAATTGTGAAAATAGGCATTCAAAGAGAAGGGCTTGATTAAAGCGTCTAAACTGGGAAAGGACATAGTTAACTTGTAAAATGGCAAATGGAAGTAAAATACACTGACTAAGAGTATGATCTTTGATTCAGAATACCTGGATTCAAAATGCCACTAGCTGTGTGAACTTGGGCAAATGTATTGCATTTTCTGTGTTTCAGTTAACTCATCTGTAAAATGTAATGGGTAATTTAGTACAGATGGCTAAATGAAATAATTCACAAACAATATAGAAGAGTTTGGCATACAGTAAGCAATTAATGCATAACTATTTTATTAGAGGGGTTTTGAATTTATAGAAAAATCATGCATAAAATAGAGAATTCACATATATCACCCAACTGTTAACTTGCATTGGTGTGGTATATTTATTACAACTGACAAAAACACATTTTTATAATTGTACTATAAAATGTAGTCTATGGTTTAACTTAGGTTCCACTGTTTGTGTAGTGTGGATTTCTTTTAATCTATTACCATATATACAACATAACATCTCCCCGTTTAACTGTATTCAGATATATACTAGTGCTGGTAATTATATTCACAGTATTGTGCTGCCATCACCAACATCCATTACCAAAATATTTCCATTGTTCCAAATAGGAACTCTGAACATTTTAAACCTTAACTCCCTATTCTCTTTCCCCATACTGTCCGTGGTAACATATATTCTGATTCTGACTCTATGACTTTGCATATTTTAATTATTTCATGTCAATGAGATCACACAGTGTTTGTCCTTTTTTATCTGGTTTATTGGACTCAACTTGATGTCTTTGAAGGTTCATCTATGTTGTGACAAATATTAGGGCTTCATTAAGTTTTATAACTGAATAACATTACATTGTATATTCCACACTGTGTTTATCCATTCATGGGATGGTGGATAGTTGGGTTGCTTTCATCTTATGGCAACTGTGAATAATGCCACTATGAACATTGGTGTGCAAATATCTGCTAAAGTCACTGCTTTCAATTCTTTTCAGTATGTACTTAGTAGTAGGATTGCCAGATCATAAAGTAATTCTATAATTAACTTCCTGAGAAATTGTCAGACTCTCTTCCACAGTGACTGAAACATTGTCAATTGCCACCAGTGATGAATGAATGTTCCTATTTCTCCACATCCTCTCGAACACTTTAAATTTTCTCTTTATTAATAAAAGGCATTCTATCAGGTGTGAAATGTTGTTTCATTGTGGCTCTTATTTTCATTTCCATAATGCTTAATGATATTGAGCATCTTTTCACATGCTTTGTGGTCATTTAAATAACTTCAATGAAGAGATATCTACTCATGGTTCTGCCCATTTTTAAATTGGGTTGTCTTCTTGTTGATAAGTTGAAGTATTTCATTTTATTCTGGATATTAAATCTTTATTAAATACGTGGTTTCCAAATATTTTCCCATTGTGTAGGTTGTCATTTTATTTTCATGATAAAACCCTTTGATGCACAAAGTTTTTAAAAGTTTTGATGGTATACCATTTAACTGTGATTTCTTTTGTTCCTTGTGCTTTGGATGTAAAGTCTAGGAAGCCACTGCCTAAGAAAAGGCCCTTGTCTATATTTCCTTCCAGGAGGCATTGTGCTATCCATTTCCAAACCTTTACAATCAACCTTATTGAACATTCTTTACTCCTTAAGCATCAATTTTCCAATCACTACCCTCTTTATATCTCCTGAATCCTATGCTCCCAAACTTACCTCCCAGGGTTTGATTTTTATAGTTAGTTCATATTGTTGAGACCATACACTATTTGTCCTGTTGTTTCCGGCTTATTTCACTCAACATGGCTCATTCCTCACAGTTCATTCATCTAGTTGTGTGCCTCATGACTTCATTCATTTCTTCAGTCGCTTAATATTCTGTCATATGTATACACCACAGTTCACCCTTTTGTTCATCAGTTGATGAATACTTAGGACATCTCCATCCTTTGGCAACCATGAATAATGCCACCATAAGCACCAGTGTGTAGATGTCTATTTACATCACTGCTTTCAGTTATTCCAAGTATATATCTAATAACAGAGTTGCAGAATCATATGGATTTACCCTCTGTGGAACCATCACATTGCCTTCCAGTGGGGCTTCATGATGGAGTTCATCTCAGAAATTTATTTTTCACAATCTGGCTAAAAGTTGTGCCACATGCACCATCCTGGCCTGGATGAGCATGTTTTACATGATAAATCCACTCTAAAATTCCAATCTCTGCATGCCTTTGGATCCCCTCATCTACATTATACAAGGGCAGTTTCAACATTTCAACCTCAGGTCATGTTGGCCACCTTTTGATCCACTTTCATCCAGTCACCTAAACAAACTTTTTTTGTAATTCCTCAAGCTAAAACATTGGTTCCAGAATCAATGTTTAGTGGGCTTATATTGATAAATTCAGCCTGATCCAACATTATATTCTTCCACCATTACCCTACACCCTTGATATTTATTCCTATGCAACTTCCCCTGATTTGTGTCTATATTAACTGGAAAACTCATGCATTTTTAAAATATAATGCATGTCCTCATGTGCCATCTTTGGTATTTCACCTTTTGGGACCTGTTGGGACTTCCATCTAGGTATAAGTCTGGAAGAAAAGAGGGCTGGTGGGGGTAGGTCAAGAGAATTCTTGCAAGTCAATTACTTCAAGGTATTTGACTGCAGTTTCATCAGGTGAAATAGGATTAATTTCATCAGATGGAAGAGTGAAGGATGTTTGCTCAGGGGAGGTGGTTACAGGTTTATCAGGCCCAGCAGGCTTAATCTCCTTAGGTGGAGGTTGGGTGACAGATTTCCAGGACAGACTGGAGGTCAGATGACAGACCATTACAGCTTTATTTGAAAAAATACCCTGGAGAATCTAGGGTTTCATAGTCCCCACTCCCATAATTAGCAACCTGTATATTCCCTTTCCAATATTCAAGATTCTATTCCTTTCCAATCCATGCCCACATTTTAACAGCAGACACCTTGCAACATTGGGAATTTAGTTTGCATTGTAATTCAGCTTCTCAGGCAATGAAATCATGGGTCTGGTTTTTAGAAACTTCAAGTCTGTGATTACATAAAATAAGATTTTCTTTCAGGGCACCCACAGAAATTCTCATGTCCTTCATGCAGCAATTGAGCTGGAAATTTGAAGCCTTGAGCTCATCCTTTTCTTTGAAAACTGCATTCCCCATATTTAGATGAAACAAGCCCATATTTAATGTTTATGTCTACAGAACTCTGTTAAGGTTTGAAACACATTCTTACACAGAGTCTTGCCTCTTATACACATTTGAGTAGGCAAATCTCATGGTGATATTTTGCATATACTTATTTCCAACTCACACCATGGAGTATCAGTGTCATCTTGATAATTGGAAATAGAGTCATTAGTGCCCTTAAATCTAATCAGATTAGAGAACCAATTCCAAAGCCCCCAGGACCAATTCAGAGATCTCATCCTGAAGATTCTGTCTCTCAAGAAGCACCTCTGGTACCAAAGTTGTATTAGTAAGGGTTTTCTATAGGAACAGAACCAAGAGGTGATATCTGTAAAGGTTATTAGATATTTATAAAAATTGTTTCACACGACTGTGTAGATTCACAAGTCCACCTTCTATAGGGAAGACTGTAAGCCAGGAATTCCAGTGAGGGTCTTCAATGAATTCTCCAGGAGAACCTGGCTGGCTGAAATAGAGATGGGAATTCTTTCTTCTGACTGCTTAACTCATCACTTCTCCCTTTAAAGTTTTTAACTAATTGAATGAGAGGTCTCTCAATGTCAAAGATAATCTCCTCAGTTGATTGCATATGTAGTCAGCCATAAATGCAATCAAGCAACTGATTATTTAAGTACAGAAAATGTCCTGACACTAACTATCAGGCCAGTACTTGCTCAACAAACAACTGGACACCATCACCTGGTCGAGTTGACACATGGTGCTAATCAGACTTGTATTCATTGATGATTCTTGCCTGAAAAAATTGTCACTGTGGTGGTTGCCAAATATTGATTACCTAATTCCATCTTTCATACTACATTTATTAGCTACAATTCTTCTATAAGGAGAACTTTTGTTTACTCCTTGAATATTGGTTTGTTTATATCACTATGAAGTATATCATCGTTATCTTCCTGATTTTGATGATTGTATTGTGTTTGTATAGTAAAATCATTTAGGTTTTTGGATATATACATTGAAATATTTAAGTTAAGGAGCCTTCATTTCTGTTATTTGCATATATATATATTCAGAAAATGGAATGATAAAGTAAACC
>PVIY010037252.1:0-24826 GCA_004026745.1 Myrmecophaga tridactyla
CTGCTGGAGGCACATGCCCTGGCAGGAGGAGCCCCACCTCCAGCCCCACAACCTCTGAGTTTGGCTGTGTGCAAGGTTCTATGATTGGCACCTGACACGCAGTATCTCATGCCATCCTTACAACTCTCTGCAGTGGGTAGGACCACCCCATTTTAGAGAGGGGACTTGGAGAAAGCAGGGAACTTGTTGGTTAGTGGTTGAGCCAGGATTCAAAGCCTTGCATTGACAGCCACATGGCACCGTCATTATACACAAGTCAAGGAGAAGGAAGGTGAGATGTCTGTTGGCTCCACCCTGGTGAAAATAATCACTCAGGGCAGGCTGAGACCGTTTGAGCTTCTTTTCACTCTCAAAGCAAAATGAAGGAGTGGAGTCAGCCCAGACTCTCAGTGGGGCTGGTTACACGGAGCTCTCCCACCTACAGGACCATGTCACCAAGGGTTTTTCCTCAAAGTAGTAGCATACAGCAGCTGGGTCAGAAGCCCGATACTCTTAGGGTATAGCAGTGCATGGTAACAATCTCAGGAAAGGTTACTCACAGGAAGCATAGTTGACTTCCCTAGAAGAAACCCCAATGAAGTCAGAAAGAATCAACATTAGGAGAAAGCTGACTTTGAAAAGATCCATTTCAAAGAGAAAACTAAAGTTCACAGTATTTGCCACAAAGGTATCGACATCAACCCGTGAGCTCGTGAGGGTCATTATTTTCCTGACATTTGTCAAACTGAGCTCAACACTTTGGCATTATGGGGTTTTGCCCTCCACTGTTAATAAAAGTTTGTTTCCCTCTCAAGAGACAAAAGCCTGCATCTCTGCAGAATAGCCAGCAGAGGGCGCACATTCCAACTGATGGGCAAAAAAAAAAAAAAGAAACTAAGTTTGAAATTATTTTCTCTAAAAAGAAAATAAAGGATTTTTTTTTCCAATTTGGCCTTTTTAAAAAAAATCTAACTTTTATTGTATTATAGACATTCAATAAAAACTGACTCCCTTTCCTCATTGCCTTAAGTTTTGTTAACAATCTGCAGTAAAATGTTTATAAAAATCAGCATCTTATTCAGCAAACCAAATTACGACATTTCCTTATTCTCACAGGTTTACCTGGACTGTGGATTCAGAAAGACCTGGGTTCAAATTCTGGCTTTGTACCCACTAGTTGTACGATCTTGGGCAATTTATTAACCTCTCTGGGTCTCTGTTTCTTTCCCTATAAATGGAGGCAGTTTCCCACCCCGCTTTCCTGAGTGTGCAGTGAGGATGGGATGAGGGGGCATGAAGCAGGGACTCAATCACTGTGGGTGTCCCATTGCTGGGCATTCTGGCCACATGTGACAAGACAACCAGAAATCACTGGGCAATGGGTACAGCTACCGGCAAGAAGTGGCATTACTGCCAGCTGGATAGAGAAGATGCCGTGCTTCCACTGGCCTCCCAGCTTGGAGTCGCTTTCCTCTTCGGGTCGAGATTTCTTCCTCAGCTTCTGGGTTTTCCTCCTCATCTCCGGATCTCTCACTTTACCTGTGAAGTTGAAGAAGGGAAATAAACATTCAGAGGAACCCGTATCTTAGCTGTAGAGGTTAGAAGAGGGTCTGAAAGCTGCTTGAAGGCAGTGGTCGCTCTTTGAGCTGCTGCCTCTTCCCAGCAACCAGAAGAGGTGCCTAGATGCCAGCAGAGGGCAGCTGTCAGGTACACACAAGACTACAGGGAAGGGTGTCCTGTTCCCCGACCTGCTAACACTTGAGAATATGGACCGAAGGGAACTAAGGTGGTCACCGGAACAAGGACGTGACAATGCCAGGGAGACAAAAAATCTCCTCTGAGTCCATCCTTAACCATAGCAAGTGGTTAAGGTGTGGGCTTTGGAACTGAACAACCAGAGTTCCAGAACCAGCTCTACCCTCCTGCTGTGTGGCCTTGGGAAAGCACCTTAACCATTCTGACCCTCACTTACCTTTTCTGTTGAATAGGGGAAATACAACCTGCCTTCTAGGGTGGTGAGAAGAGTAAATAAGCAAAGGAACAGAAGTGCTTAGTAAGGTACAAGACTCATTTCAAGAAGAAAATGGAGATAACATGACTTAATAATCCTATGATGATTAAAGGCACAAGCTTTCAGTGACAGAAAGACCAAACTGGAAAGGCCAGAAACAAAGTCATACATGCAGGAGAACTGAATATATGGCAGAGGTGGCATTTCAAATCAGTGGGAAAGAATGGACTAGTCAATAAGTTATATTGACTATCTATTTGGAAACACATGGAATTATTGGGCTACTACACATTACATTTAAAAAAACTAATTTCAGATTAAGGTAGAAAAAGTCAACACAAAAACCTATGGATCAATAAGAATAATTTTCTAACACGATAGAAAAATAAGCAAAGAAATATGAATAGGCAAGTCACATGACAGGAAATAAGCATATGAAATGCTCCTCGACTCATTAGGAACCAGGAAATGAATGGCTGCCTATTCAGGCATGGGGATCACATGGAATAAAAGAACTCTCAGACAATGCTAGTAGTTAGTGGACCTGGAGAGGACACTGGCCCCATTCAGGGGTGGTATCTATTCATTGGTGGTGAGTACTTGGGTTGCTTCCATCTTTTGGCAATTGTGGACAGTGCCACTGTGAACATCAGTGTGCATCTGCTTGAGTCCCTGCTTTCAATTTTCTTGGGTATATATCTACTGGTGGGATTGCCGGGTCATATGGTCATTCTATACTTAGCTTTCTGAGGAACTAACAAACTGTCTTCCAGAGCAGCTATACCATTTCACATGGCCACCGCAATGAATGAGCATTCCTAATTCTTTACTTTCTCTCCAACACTTGCCATTTTCCATTTTTTAATAGTAGCCATTCTAGTGGATATGAAATGATATCTCATTATGGCTTTGATTTGCATTTCCCTGATGGCGAATGAGGTTGAGCATCTTTTCGTGTGCTTTCTGACCATTTATATACTTTCTTTGGAGAGATGTCCATTCAAATCTTCTGCCCACTTTTCAATTGGATTGATTGTCTTTTTGTTGTTAAGTTGAAAGATTTCCTTATATTCCAGATATTAATCCTTTATCAAATATATGGTTTCCAAATATTTTCTCCCATTGTGTAGGATGCCATTTTACTTTCTTGATAGTCCTTTGACACAATAGTTTTTAATTTTCATGAGTTTCCAATTAACTATTTTTTCTTTTGTTACTTCTCCTTTGGCTGTAAAGTCTAAGGAACCATTGCCTAACACATGGTCTTGAAGATGCTTCCCAACATTTCCTTCTAGGAATTTGATCATTCTTCCTCCTATATTAAGGTCTTTGATCCATTTTGAATTAGTTTTTGTATATGATGTGAGGTAGGGGTCTCCTCCTTTTCTTTGCAAATAGAGATCCAGTTCTCCTACAGGCATTTGTTAAAGAGACTTTTTTTTCCCAATTGAGTGGTCTTTGCCACTTTGTCAAAAATCAGTTGGCCATAAAGTCAGGGCTAATTTCTGAGCTCTTAATTCTATTCCATTGGTCTATATGTCTATCCTTGTGCCAGTACTATGCTGTTTTAGTTACTGTAGCTTTGTAATATAAGTTTTAAGATCAAGAAGTGTGAGTCCTCCAACTTCATTCTTCTTTTTCAAGGTGTAGTTTGCTGTTGGGAGCCCCGTACCTTTCCATATAAATTTGTTGATTGGCTTTTCCATTTCTGCAAAGAAAGTTTTTGGAATTTGGTTTGGGATTGCACTGAATCTATAAGTTTCTTTGGGTAGTATTGCCATCTTAATGATATTTGGTCTTCCAATCCATGAACACAAAATATCCTTCCATTTATTCAGGTCTTCTTTGATTTCTTTTATCAATGTTTTATAGCTTTATGTGTACAGGTCTTTTACATACTTGATTAGATTTATTCCTGGATATTTGATTCTTTTAGTTGTTATTGTGACTGGAATTTTGTCAAATTTCTTCTTCCAATTGTTTACCACTTATGTATAGAAACACTACTGATTTTTGAGGGTTGATCGTACCCCAACACTTTGCTGAATTCATTTATTAGCTCTAGGAGCTTTGTTGTGGATTTTTTAGGATTTTATATAAATCGAATCATATCATCTGCAAACTGAAAGTTTTACATCTTCCTTTCCAATTTAGATGCCTTTTATTTCTTTTTCCTGCCTAATTGCTCTGGCAAGTACTTCCAGGACAATGTTGACTAAAAGTGGTGACAGTGGGCATCCTTGTCTTGTACCTGACCTTAGAGAGAAAGCTTTAAGTAGGATGTTAGCTGTGGGCTTTTCAAATATGCCCTTAATAATGTTGAGGAAGTTTCCTTCTGTTCCCAGCGTGCTAAGTGTTTTATCAAGAATGGGTGGTGTATTTTGTCAAGTGCCTTTTCTATGTCAATTGAGATGGTTGTGTGTGTTTTTTTTCTTCATTCTGTTAATGTGGTTTATTCTACTAATTGATTTTCTCGTGTACAACCAACTTGCATATCAGGGATAAATCCCACTTGGTCATGGTGCAGAGTTCTTTTAATATGTCATTGGATTCAGTTTGCTAGTGTTTTGTTAAGCATTTTTCCATTTATATTCATAAGAGGAATTGGTCTGGAGTTTTCATTTCTTATGGTATCTTTATATTTCTTTGGTATGAGGATGATGTTGGCCTCATAGAATGAGTCAGGGAGTGTTCCCTCTTCTTTAATTTTATGGAACAGTTTAATCAGAACTGGAGTTAGGTCGTTTGGAATGTTTGGTAGAATTCCCCATTGAAGCTATCTGGTCCAGGGCATCTCTTCGTTGGGTGGTTTTTGATTACTGACTCAATCTTTTTTACTAGCAATTGGTTTGTTGAGATCTATTTCTTTTTAAAATATTTTTATTGAGAACTATCCACACATGTATGGTCCAACCATCAATGGCTCACAATATCATCACATAGTTGTGTATTCTTCACCATAATCATTTTTAGAACATTTTTATCACTCCAGAAAAAGAAATAAAAAGAAAAAAAAACCTCATAAATCTATACACCTTAACCCTCCCTTTCATTGACCCACAATATTTCAGTCTACCCAAATTTTACCCTTTATCTCCCCCTATTATTTAATTTTTTTTAACTTTTTTTTTTTCACTCAACTGTCCATACCTGGATAAAAGGAAGCACCAGACATGATGTTTTCACAATCACACAGTCACACCGTAAAAACTATATAGTTATACAGTCTTCTTCAAGAATCAAAACTACTATAATATGGCAAACTCCAACCAACAGTGTTCCTGGAAACCCTGAAAGATATCCTGTGCTCTATAAAATTTTACTTATGAGTTTGTTTTTCAGAAATTTGAAACCTCCAGATTGTTCCAATGTCAGAGAAGCTCTGAAACCCAGAGTTACTAGACTCTCCAGGAACAATTTGCTTTATCATTTCATCCCTTTGCCCCTTAATAACAATGCCCCTTTTCATCCTTGAAGCAGTTAGAGAGTTATAGTCCAGCTCTCCTTCAAGATTGAGAGATAGTTATCAAATGAGAGGGAGGAATTGTAATCGAGAAATCAGGATTTAAGGGATGGTTTTGATTACTGAATCATTATACAGATATTCCTTTTTGCTTTCTGGTATATTGGAGTAGACAGAGGGAAATTCCTGAAGTCTCTATATTGTAATCCAGCTAACCTGGTATCTGAAATGATTGTAAAAGCCCTTATCTTGTGCCTTTTTGACTGTAAGAGCTGATACTCCCTTTATCTGGTAATTTTCTTGCAGGGCAAAGCCCCAAAAGCTAATGAAGACTTTGAAGTCAGCCATTAACTAGCTTCAGCTCCGGACATTTGTAAATCATATCAGCTATACTCTGCTATTGAAAGATAACTTGTCTCCCTTCCTTTTGGCTCACACCTTTGGTACTGAAGTGATACCCTGCCTCCCCTCCTTTCAACTTATGTTCTCCTATTGAGATGATAGTGATGGCACTTTCCCCTTTTCTGCTTTGGGCTTGCTGTTCAGGGTGACCTCATCTCCCCTTGCTGAAATCCTTGAACACTGAGCCCCCTAGGCTCAGGGTGGGGATCAGATTTTGGGCTGCTGGGCCATCTGCTCTCCTACTATACACCTAGTGGTAAACTCTTTCTCTCTTTGAAAAAAAAAAAGAATCAAGTCTACTGGAACACAGTTCAAAAGTTTCAAGTACTTCCCTCTAGCCACTCCAATACATTATAAACTAAAAGGGTTATCTATATAATGCATAAGAATAACCTCCAGGATAACTTCCCAACTCTGTTTTGAAATCTCTCAGCCACTGAGATTTTATTTCATCTCATTTCTCTCTTCCCCCTTTTGGTCAAGAAGGCTTTCTCAATCCCTTGATGCCAGGTTCCAGCTCATCCCTAAGTGTCAGGTCCCACGTTGCCAGGGAGATTTACATCCCTGGGAGTCATGTCCCATGTAGGGGGGAGGGCAGTGAGTTCACCTGCCAAGTTGGCTTAGAGAAAGAGGCCACATCTGAGCAACAAAAGGGCTCTCTGGGGGGTGACTCTTAGGCATAATTATAAATAGGCTTAGCCTATCATTTGCAGGAATAAGTTTCATAGGGGTGAGCCCCAAGATTGAAGGCTCAGTCTATTAAATTGATTGTCTCCATTGCTTGTGAGAATATTAGGAATTCCCCAGACGGGGAAGCTGAATATTTCCTTCTTTCTCCCCAGTCCCCCAAGGGGACTGTGCAAATACTTTTTTATTCTCTGCCCAAATTACTCTGAGACCAATTGGGGCATCACACTAACCTGGACAAACCAACAAGATCTCATGCCCTATTCAAGATCCCATGTAATTATGGTGTTCAAGTAAACTGACCATACCAGTTAAATTAGATAATATGCCACCTAAAATATAAATTGTGCACCAAATAAACATCTCTCCCTTTGGTATCACATACAGTTTGAAGTTTGAAAATATGATCCCTATCATCCTTTACCCAGTATTCTGATTTACTTTAGTCCCATCCAGATCAGCTTCATTCATATCTCTAGATGAAGTCTGATGACTTTTTCAGCTTTTTAAACAGTTGCTGAGTGGGGTACTGCCGACTTTCATAGCTTCAGTGCGCTAACTCTGAGTCTCAGGAGTCACATAAATAGCTGAAGCTTCAGGGGATGACCAGGTTATATACAAATAGCTCTGTGTATAGTTTGTAAGCTGCTGGAATGCTATATACCAAAATTGGAACAGCTTTTATAAAGGGAATTTAATAAGTTGCAAGTTTACTACTATTCTAAGCCTATAAAAACATCCAAACTAAGGCATCCAGGGAAAAATACCTTAATTCAAGAAAGATTGATGAGTCAGGAACACCTCTGTCAGCTGGGAAGTCATGTAGCTGGCATCTGATGGTTCCTTGCTCCTGGGCTCCATTGCTTTCAGCCTCTTTTCCTGTGGGGATTCCTCATTTTGCTTCTTCGGGACTGGCTTTCATTTCTTGGCTTCCTTTGGCTCTTTCCAGGTTTCTTTTCTCCGTTCTACCCTCACCAAGCTTTGGGGCAGCACCAGGCTCTCTGCCATCTCCAGGGCACATGCTCAACCCCTTCAGAACAATATGGGGTGGCAGAACAATATTTCCCCAATCCCCAAGGAATGTGTGCCACCCTCTTCAAGGCCTGAGGTGGCACAATGCTTCTGGAACGTGGAAGTGGAGGGCCCACCCTCTGCCCTCAGGACAAATGCACCCTCTCCAAGGACACAGGTGTGTCCACATCCTGGCCAGAGGTTTCCTGACTTCAGACCTCAGCTTCCATGGTTCTGCCTTTGATGTTATTCTTCCTTCAATTTGTCCCTTTACTGTCTCTTTTAGTCCAGACTGGCAGTGGTTCCATTTATAGAGACCCCACAGCACTCTTGCTGATTTTCCATGTAGTATGCAGGGATCACAAACATCAGACAAGAAGATGTTCCACAAATCCATCCTGGATAACTTCATTTCCAATCCTGCTTTTTTTTTTTTCCTGAAATGGCTGACTGGTTCCATGTGTGGTTAAATCCTCACATGAGGCACTAGTCTCTGGGGTCTCCCTTTCTGGAAGCCCAGAATTTTCCAGACCCTCAATTTCTGGTCTCTTTATACCTGATAGTTCAGTTCTCAGCTGATCTCTTCCCTGTTGCATTCCACTATAAGCTTCAAGGAGAAGCCAGGCCTCACTTTCCACACTTAGTTTGGAAATCTCTTCTGCTAAATATACAAATTTATGGCTTTTAAAATCTGCCTTCCATCCCAGCCCAGCCCATGTTGTCAGATTCTCTGTCACTTTAAAACAAGGATCCTGTAGACCAGGGGCTGGAAGAGAGGAAATGTGGGGAATGACTTATTCTAAATGATAAGAGGTTTCTTTTTAGGGTGATGAAAATGTCCTAAAATTTACAGTGATGTTGGGTGCATCACTGGGAATACACTGAAAACTACTGACTTGTACGCTTTTAAAGGCTTATTGTCTGGCATGTAAATTCTATTTCAATAAAGCTGTTATTTTTTTTTTTGTAAATTCCAGTTTGCAATAACACATACATCCTTTCTAAGTCCTTAACAGAGATATCTTTAGAGTCCACATTTCTACCAAAAGTCTCCTCAAAGCATTCTAGGCCTTCTCTATCAATCTCCTCTCAATTCTTCCAGACTCTTTCCCTTATCTGTTCAAAAAGCCGTTCCAACATGTTTGAATTTGCAAACTGCAGCAGCACCCCAATTCTCTAGTACTAAAATCTGTTTTTGTTTGTAAGCTGCTGGAATGCAATATACCCGAAATAGAATGTCTTTTAAAAAGGGGGATTTAATTAAGTTGCAAGTTTATAGCTCTAAGGCCATTAAAATGTCCCAATTAAGGCAAGGTAATAAAAATGTCCAAACTAAGGCATCCAGGGAAAGACATCCTGGTTCAAGAAGGCTAAAGACATTCAGGGTTTTTCTCTCAACTGGAAAGGCACATGGCAAAGTCTGCTAGCTTTCTTTATAGGCTTCTTCAATGGCTTCCCCAGGGGCGTTTTCTTTAGCATCTCCAAAGGCCTCTGGTTGTATGGGCTCTGTTGGCTCTGTGGCTTTTTTCAAAATGATTCCTTCTTAAAGGACTCCATTAAGCAACACACCTTGAATGGAGACGCAGCTCCATGGAAACCATCTAATTAAAAGTTACCACCCACAATTGGGTGGGTTACATTTCCATGGAAACAATAAAAAGATCCTACCCAGCAATATTGAATGAGGATTATATGATGTGGCTTTTCTGGGGTACATAATAGCTTCAAACTGGCACGCATGGTATATTTTTTCCCATCCTTTCACTGTCAACCTGCTTGCATCTTTGACCTTAAGGTGAGTTTCTTGCAGACAGAATATAGTTGGGTAACGCTTTTTTATCCATTCTGCCCACCTTTGCCTTTTGAATGGAGAGTTTAATCCATTTCCATTTAAAGTCATACTGATAATACAGGACTTATTTTTGTTATTTTGCTATTTACCCTTTGTAAGTCATACCTTTTTTCATCCTCACTTCCGTTAAAGCCTACTTTTATATTTATTTGCTTTTTTTGTGTGTAGTGCCCTATTGAGTGCCTTCTCATTTCTATCTGGATATCTTTTTCATCTGTTCTCCTTGTGGTTATCATGAGGTTAAAATTTAACATTCTAGGTATATAATAATCATATTTGATTTGATGCCAACTTTACTTCTATAGCATGTACATATACTTTTCCTGAATCTCTCTTTCCCCACCCCTTTTTTGGTTACCACTTAAATCTTTGTACATTAGTTAAGCTGCCAGTATACAATATATCAGCTTTTAAAAGGGAATTTAATAAGTAACAAGTTTACAGTTCTGAGAAAATGTCCAAACTAAGGCACTAACAAGAGGTTACCCTCACTAAAGAAAGGCTGATACCATCTGGAACAGCTCTGTCAGATGGGAAGGCATGTGGCTGCCATCTGATGGCCCCTTGCTCCTGAGCTCTCTGATGCTTTCAGCCTCTGTTCCAGCGGGGATTCCTCACTTTGCTTCTCCAGGGTTAGCTTTCATCTCTTGGCTTCCCATGGCTCTCTCCAGGTTCCAGCTTGCTTAACCTCTTACAGGAAGGCACATGGCTCCAAGCATCACCACACTTTGTGTCTCTCTTCTGAGCTCTCTCCAAAATGTTTCCTCTTTTAAAGGACACTAGAAAACTAATTAAGACCCACCTTGAATGAGTGGAGTTACATCTCCACCTAATCAAAAACTCACACCTGCAACTGAGCGGTTACAGTTTTTGCCGGGATAATCTAATCAAAACTTTCTGCCCTACAATATTGAATTAGGATTAAAAGAAACAGCTGCCTCCACAAGATTGAATAAGGATTAAAATTTGGCTTTTCAGGGGGTACATAATATTTTTAAATCAGCACACTTGTATGTCCAAAAATCTAGATTTATCTTAACTTTTTTTATGCATTTGCATTTTTAGTATCTGCAGGAAGTAAGAAGTGGAGTTACATACCAGATAACACAATACAACAATACTGGCATTTATAACTACCCAGATGGTTACCTTTCCTGCAGGTCTTTACCTCTTCATGCTGCTTTAACCACTGTCTCGTGTCCTTCAGTCTGAGGGACTTTTTAGCATTGCTGGTGGGGCAGGTCTAGTGGTGATGAACTCCCTCAGCTTTGGTTTATCTGAGAACATTTTAATCTCTCCCTCATTTTTCTGAAAGAATCTCACCTGATATAATATTTTTGGCTGGCAGTTGTTTTCTTTCAGCACTTTAAGTATTTCAACCTACTTCCTTCTGGCCTCTTGGTTTCTGATGAGAAATCAGGACCCAATCTAATTTGGACTCCCTTGTATACAACGTGTCGTCTTTCTCTTTCAGAGCTCTCTCCTTTTCCTTTGCATTTGATAGTGCACTCAATACATGACAGAATGCATTTATCCTCATGTTTTTCCTGTTTCGTGTTCTCTTAGCTGCTTGGATGTGTACAGTCACAGCTTTCGCTAAGTTTGTAAAGTTTTCTGTTATTATTTCTTTGACTTTGCCTTCTGTCATGTTCTCTCTTTATTCTCCTTTTGGATTCCCAAAATGCATACATTGGTGTGCTTGATGGTGTCCCATAGTTGTCTTAGGCTATTTCCACTTTTAATATTTATTTTTTCTTTCTGCTCCTCAGCATGACTCATTTTAAGTATCCTGTCTTCAAGTTCAATGATTCTTTCTTCTGCCAACTCCATTCTGCTCTTGAAACCCTCCTGGGCAGTCTTCATTTCAGTTATTGTGGTCTTCAACTCCAGTGGTTCTGTATGGTTCCTTTTTAAAATTTCTGTTTCTGTACTAAGTTTCTCATATTGCTCATTCATTGTTTTCCTGATCTCCTATAGTTCTTCTCTTTGTACTTTCCTTCATCTTCTTGAGCATTTTAAGATCATTTTTTAAGGCTTTGTTTAGTATGTCCACACTGTCATCCTCTTCATTGGCATTTTCTGTACTTTTATCCTCTTCCTTAGGGTAGGTCAACGTTTCCTGTTTCTTTGTATTCTTGTACTCTTGTTGCACATTGTACATTTTAATATTTAAAACTGTTAACTCTGGAATTTACTTCCTGGGATGTCTGTTTCTTGGTTTTGTAACCAGCTGGTGATGAGGCAGAGATTTTCTTGAGCTTCAGCCATCTATCAGCAAGTTCTGCCCAAGGCAAATGCAGTGTGCATGGTTTTCCCTGTCTTACTGGGCCTCTGTCTTTTCTCAGACTTTTGCTTGTTGCTTGGAGTCCCCCCATTTACAGGAGTTTGGCTGTCCCCTCTGTTTCCCAGGAGACAGACCTCCCTCTCCCGGGTATCTGAAGCCAGCAGGTCTTTTTCCCAGACTGTCTGCCTGTATAGATTTTTTACAGTCTTTTGTTGTCTCGGGGCTTTTGCCTGGAGGGCAAATCCTGGGAGAGGGCCATCCCAGAGAGGACTTTCCCAAATTGATCTTTTCCAGCCAACACAGGGCCAGCGACCCAAGAAAGAGGCACAGATTGGCTCAAAAGTGCCCTGTGGAGAAGACCAGGAAGGGCTTCAAATTTTTTTCCGACAGTTCCCCAAAGCTGAGCTCTCCTGGCCTGCCCAGCAAATACAGCCTTTCAGATAACTATGCCCCAGCTCTGAGAAAGCCCTTGTCTTTAAATCTCCACCACCTCCTCCCCTGTCTGGGTGGGTTGAAACAGCGGCTGCCCTTGGGCCCAGTGATCCAAATTCACTAAACAAAAGCCATGACAAGCAATCTTCCATGCCCCGCTCCTGTTTTGGGGGAGGAGTATTTTTATGCCCTTTCCTGACAGCAGCAGCTGGCCAGGGTTGGATCCTGGGGCAGCCTGCCATGAGGCGGGGATGAGTGCTGATAGTCACCATACCAAGAGAGCAATCTACAGTGTTTTTCACATAATTTATTGGTTTTTTCCTCACACTTTTACCTGGATGCTATACAGTGTACTTCTGGCCTCCAGGGTTTCAAAATAGATATTGCAGACAGTTCCTGCCTGCTTACCAGCTGTTCTGGTAGAGGGACGGAGTCCCTGCTGCACCATCCTCCCCGAAAGACTTGCAAATAGATTATCTTTCAAGGAGCATCCTTCCTTACCACCTCCCCGCCCCCCAATTATTCTGTGCTTCCCAAACATACCACATACCCACAGCAACCATCACACAGGATTGCAATTATTTATTTGAGAGTCTCCATTAGACACTAGAGATTTTCATGTTCCCTATATGTACAAAAGCATGGATTGAGAATCCAAAAATATTGATGGAGCAGGGTGGGGTGGGACGGCTCAATGGATAGACAGAAGGGATGGAGGAAATGGATGGATGAGATAGAGGGGTGAAGGGGAGAGATAAGTTGAGATGGAGCGAACTGCTGTGATAGATGGGGAGAGATGGAGGGCTGTTAGGGGCTGAATTGTGTCCCTCCAAAAGGCATGTCCAAGTCTTAATTTCCAGGCCTGCAAACATGACCTCACTTAGAAATAGAGTCTTTGAAGATGTGACTAGTTAAGAGGAGGCCAGATTGGATTAGGGTGGGCCCTAGTCTAATATGACGGGTGCCATTATGAGATGAGGGCATTTGGACACAGAAGAAGAGGGGAAAACATCCAAAGTGAACCACTGCAGTCAAGGAGCACCAAAGACTGTCGGCAAACACCAGAAACTGGAAGAGTCAAGGAAGGACCCTGCCCACCCCGGTTTGAAAAGGAAGATAGCCCTGCTGATACCCTGATTTCAGACTTCCAGCCCCCAGAACTGGGAGACAATGGATTTCTGTTGTTTGAAGCCACTAAGTTTGTGCTACTTTGTAACAGCAGGGAAGCAGAGAGGGGATGACAGGAAGGCTGAAGCAGATGAGATGAGATGGAATAGACGGGTGGATGACAGATGAGATGAGATGGAATAGACGGGTGGATGACGGGATGAATGGGTGACAGTGATGGATGGATAGATGGATGGATGAGGGGTGAATGGAAGAGATGGGTGGCAGGGATGGGTGCAGATAAAATGAAAATGTGTACCGTACTCTATTACTTTTGAGCAATATTTGGTTACATAAAGAATCTTTTGAATCTCATCTAGTCATGTATCAAGGGATCTTGAAGTATCCTGAATTTGAAATGTGCATATTTCATATTTCTTGCAAGTGCAGTTATACTATAAAATTCTGAAATCTCATCCTAACTTACTTTGAGACTTTTGCTTTTCTAATATGTTTGTTAAGCTGCTAACTGATGATCTCTCAATTAATTCCTTCATCTCCATCATGGTTAAGCCTCCTAAAGAAACATTTGTTCCTCTTGAAATACTCCACCTAAAAAATTCACAAAGAGAAAAAAAAAAAAGAAGGTAAAAAAACCTGGGGCCAGCTCTCTAAGAATCTACTCCCTAGGCTAAATGCGAGCAGATAAAAAAACTGACATTGCCTCATTGCCTTCCTCTAACCCAATATGTCTCAAATTTCAACATGTATATAAACTATCTGGGGGATCTTGTTAAATAAAATGCAGATTCTGGTTCTAAGGTTTTGGTCAGAGTGGGGCCTGAGATTCTGCATTTCTTACAAGCTCCCCCCAGAAATGTTGATGCTATTGGTCTGTAGAGTAGACTTTCCATGTCAAGATTCTAATGAGCTAAAAATAAAATGGAAAATAAGATATTTAAATAGAATCAATCAAAACAATAAAATATCTATGAATTCATTCCAAGACATTATCCAAAATATCTATAGGAAGAAAAAAACGAACTCTTAAAGGGCATAAGGGCAGATCTGAATAAGGAAAAGATATACTGTGATTATGGGTGGGATAATGAAACAATGTAAAAATGCCGTCTTCCTAAATTGATCTGTGAACTCAATGCATATACAATAAAAAATCAATTTTTTTTGATGATATGTTATCTTGGTTCTTCCCACTCCATTCCCTAAAACCACTAGCTGAAATTCCATTCTATCTCTGGTCCCCACATCAGCCAAGAAATCTCCTTCTCCAAGTAACTGACCTCACAGCAGGAAAAGATAAAGACTCAGGAGTTGGGAAGGGGTGAGTGGGAGTCCTGGCTTTCCAAGAAGTCTGGTTCTATGACTTTGTGAACTCAGTCTCCTCGTGTAGAATATGGAGACAGTGATACCACCTCACAGAATGAGCATTCTGAGGTTTAACTGAGATAACATAAAGCATGCAGAAAGCACAGTGCCTGGTGTCCATGTGCTCACAAAACAAGCATTCCCTTCCCCGTTCTTTTAGTTTCACCTGGACGGCATGAACTCCAACTCAGCAGAGCTACAGTTCACAGTGTAAGTCTGTAGAACCAGTACAAGAGGGGTCTCCACTCCCACTACCCAAAATAACACGGGTCCAGCCTTACCGAACTGTGCCACAATCATCCGTTTTGAGTGACTTTTCATTTTCCTCGCTGTTCTTGAGAGAAGTTTCAGGCTCTGTTTGGTGAGAACCTGAAAATATTTATTAGCAAATGTCTCCAAACTTCTTGTCCCCATATCAGGTCATTAAGAAACAAGGACAGCTTAGCCATTTCCTTAGCGCCAGTTTCCAGGCAGGAAGCCTGCTGCATGGTAAACGCTCAGTAAAAAAAGTTTCAGGAACAGTAAATGAGTGAATGAATAAATACAAAGGACAGTTATGATTAGATAAACAAATGATTTTGATTATGATTAAACAAATGGAGGCAAAACGAGGCATCCAGTTCCTTACATAACACCCCACAGAGGAAAAAGAGAAGGAAAACGTCTGTACTATTAAATTATCCACTTTAACACTGTTTATGTCAAAGAAGACTGAAAACACCCCAAAGATGCCCAAATACCCAACTGTAGGTAATGGTTCAACACATTTCAGTACTACGAGCAGGTGAAACATTTTTAGTGGCAACACAAGGAAGTTTATGGAAAGTTTTTAAGGATATAGGAAAGTGTATGTGATGACATATTAATAGAAAAATCTCAGAATAGAAAATGATGTATACAGGGTGATCTTACCCACTTTAAAGAAAAAAATCTGAGAACAAAAACAAAGGGACCTGCGAAAATTATGATAACCAGAATGTTACAATGATGCTACTGGGGGTGAAATCATAGATTATTTTCCCCACATTTTCGTACTTTTCTACCCCCACTAAATTTTCTAAAACACATAAATAACTTCTGTGGTTAGAATTTTTTTTTTTTTGTAAATCACAAAACAAGCAAAAGTTAAATAAAGAAAAAGGATCAACAGTGAAAAGGGAGCCAGGCAATAACAGCAGAGCTTGCTCTGGCAGGGTGAACCAGCTCCAGCTGCAGTTGCTGATACATCTGAAGGGCCTCCGTACACATACACTATACTCACAGAACCCATCCTGCTTCCCTCACAGTCCTACGCTCAGCTTCGCCACAAAGGTCATCTCCACTCACCTTGCAAAGACTTGGAGTAGGTTTCTGCTTTTTCTTGTTTTCCTGCTGGATATTCCTGGCTCCCCGCCTCTCTGACATTGCTAGCTTTGACCTCCTCAGACAGTCCTCTTTGATTTAAAACCAAATATCTCACTTCCTCTACAAAGTAGGAGAAAAAAGGATCGTTGATTCAATCAGTCAATCAATCAGAAATGCTTATTGAATACCTACTACTGTCTGTGACGCTCTCTCCTGCTACTGGAGATAAAATGATGAGTAAGATAGATAAGGTCTCTACCCTCCTGGAGCTGTAGCCTAGCAGGCTACCTTCACACACTGAGAATTTCAAAAGAATGACCATACAGATGTTTGGGAAGGCTGCTCAGATCTCAACTGGCAATGGCTTCCTCCAAATAAGGCAAGGAAGCCATTGACGTGTTCTTCTATCGCACGGTCACATTAAGGAAGGCTTAACACTGCCCATTTCACAGATGAAGAATCTGACACGTAAGTCACTTTCCCGTGGTCTGAGAGCTGGTTCGTTAGTGAACCCAGGACCATGCCCAGAGCTCCCCTGATATGGAGTGCCCCTCTCCGTATTTGGCCAGCAGCCAAATAGAAATAGAACAATGAGTGGACAGAGGGAGCAAATGAATGGATGGAGATGACGGAAGCTGCAAGAAAGAGGTGAGATGCGATTCACTCTTGAAGGAAGGATAAAATTTTTGGAAAAAGTGATGAGGTCAAGAACCCCCCAGGTGTGGCTGGCTGCCTGAAGGCAGGCCCTGTAATGAGGAAAAGCCCAGAGACTTCATGGACCAGGAGAGGGCCAGGTGTGAAGGCAGAAGTGCAAGTGGCAGTGAGAATGGAGCTTTGAAGAGCAAATTGTAAAATGCCTTCCAAGTCAGACTCAGCAGCCTGGACTTTGTTCCGTCAAGTGCTGAACAGGCATGAAAACTTACAGAGCAATGAGATCTGGGGTCAGGGGTGATACACAAAGAACAGGGTTAGTGTGGGGAGAGAGCAGACAGGAGAAAACCTGGGTGCAGAGAAGCCCTGAATCAGGCAGGAGGAGAAAGTTCCTGAGGACAACTGACAGGCCTGGACGCCAGCTAGATTTGAGGTGTGTGGGACGGCCAAGAGCTGAAGGCACAGAGTCAGATATGACTTGTGGGCTTCGAGAGTGATGAGTCATTGTTTGATATGGAGAAAACCAGAGGATGAGCAGAATTAAAAGAAAATGAAAAATGCTAGCTCCGGTTTGGATGTAACATTCAAGACCAGCCGGCTGCAGCTGACAAGCCCTGGCACGGGTCCTACATGTGCCAAAATAAATGTTTCATGCTTCGTAGCATGAAACAAACCTCTGAGGGTGTCTTGGCACCCCTGACAAACAAGGGTTTCCATAAGACATCTTTTGAAGTGAGAAAAAGACAATGGTTAGAGAAGACCCCATTTTTATTAAAATGGATACCTAATTGGGAGAAAAAATATGGAACTATTAAACTTTGCCACTGTGGAAACCCTGACACTGTGTCAAACTTTAGGGACCCCCAAATCAATATGCCAAGCCCTTGATCTTGAGACGTACTCTTGTGAAGCTTATGTAGGTAGTGGAGAAGCTTAGCCTACCTGTAGACATGCCTAAGAGTTACTTCTGGAGGACCTCTGTTGTTGCTCAGATGTGGTCTCAGTCTCTCTAAGCCCAACTCTGCAAGTGAAGCCATTGCCTTCCCCCCACATGGGACATGACATTCAGGGATGAAAGTCTCCCTGGTGGCATGGGAGATGAATCTCAGGGATGGCCTGGCCCTGGCACCATGGGATTAACAATTCCAACCTGACAAAAAAGGGGGAAAGAAGTGTAACAAATAAGGTGCGAGTAGCTGAGAGAGTTCAAATAGCATCGAGAGGCTACTCTGGAGGTTATTCTTATCAAAGCTTCAGTTAGACATTACTATCTATCATAGCTTGCCAAACCTCAACCAAAACCAACCCTGCCAATCCTAAAGAACACCTAGGGCAATATATAAGATTCTGTAAAGGTACCTTACACTAGGATAGCTCACCAAAACCTACAACCTCCAGATGGGTCCCTGGACCAAATAAGTCCTGAAATGCCAAGGGCCCAGCCTCTCCAGAATATCAACTAGTTCCATCCCCCCATCCCATATACCCTTAAAGAGTGGGAGAAAGATCAAAGGTGATGCTGGAGGTATACAGAGAAGGTAGGGTTTAACAAATGAGTATGACTGCTGAATTATTATACTGATACTTCTTTTAGTCTCCAGCTAAAATGTTGGAATTGTAACCCATACCAACTCTACATTGTTGTGATGTGCTTTGAAATTTATTGCTTTTTTGGATATATGTTATTTTTCACAAGCAAAAAAGTCGATTGTGATAATTAAAAAAATATATTCATTCCTTCTAGCCTCCAAAGTTCTGGAGCAGCTAGAAGGAAAAATCTGAGATGATGGTATGGTAGCCTGTGACAAACTCTGGGATCTGTCCTGTAACTACCTGTTGAAGAGTTCTTTGAAAACTATTGCTTTTTTCTTTCTTTGCTTTGTATAACTTTTAAAAAGTTTAAAAAAAAAAAAAAGAAAAAGAAGTAGAGACCTAAGTACCCACATACAAAATACACAGGAAAATATTCACAATGACTATCTCTGAACAGGTTTCAAGTGACTTTAGTATAGTTTACTTTTGTTAGGCTATTTCTAAATTATTTCACAAAGTGACCATATGCTGCTTTTTTTTTAATGAGGGAAAAACTGTTATTTAAAATAAGCAGTGGTGCCAGGCTGGGCACAGTGTTCCAGGAAGGGCAGGTGCCATCATTTCAAAAGCACATGCAGCATCCATGCCCCTTCCTGCAGGAAGCCTTCCTGGTCCTGCACCTCAGCTCCAGGGTGAGCCTGCAGCCCCAGAGCAGATGTCTACCAGCGGGGCACTGAATGGTGCTCCCGGGGATTCTGGTCCAGCAACTCGGGGTCAGGCCCTGGAACCTGCATTTAGGCCCTAGAATCTCCTAGTGCGTGTGATGCTGGTAGATTGAAGCCCATACTTTGAAGACATGGGACTCTCCATTGGTCCAGGTGAAGACAGTCACCTTGGATCCCATTTTCTCACATGGGAACCTCCAGGTAATTAGATTTAAATTGTAATTCTTAGCCGGGGCAACTTTACCCCCAAGCCCTGGGGACATCTAGCAATGTCTGAAGAGATGCTGGGTTGGCACAACTGGGGAGGGAGTGCTATTGGGGGCCAAGGATGCTGCTTTAACATCCTCCAATGCACAGGACTGCCCCCAACACTGAATTTTCCGGCCCAAAGTGTCAACAGTGCCAAAGGTAAGAAACCCTGACTATATATATGAAAGATGAAAAATTGGAAGTTCTGAGCCTCTGATGTCAGAAAGGTCCTCTGGGAAGGCAGGCTGGAAGAGCAGAGAAAGCAGAGGGTCTCCAGTCACAACAAACGGGGCTCAGATTTTGACACCGCAAAGCACTTCAAGCAATTGACTGCCTCCGTTGGGTCATTATAAAATAAGGATAATTAACTTGTCTGGAAGCTGCTAACAACACTAGCAGCCCCATGCTTCCTGGATTCTAATTTGTACTTTTTTTTTTTTTTAACTTGTAACCTCTCTAAAAATCAGGATGCACCTTACAATTAACGCCATGTCCTAGTTCAACTTTGATTTCTTTATAGACAGTACACCCCACCACTGGGTGCAGCAGGGGTGGACGCTCCTGCCACTCTGCCTCCAGGATGTCAGAAGAGGGAGTTACTGTTTATTTTCCATTTATACAAGTGAGAAGCAGATGCTCGGAGGTGTGCCAAGGTCATTGGCCAATACAGGAGAGAAGCAGGAAGGACTGCGCTGTCTGACGTCACAGCCTGGGTCTTTCTACCCCTCCCCACAGTCCCCTTAGAGTCGAGGCTTTCCCACATTGATACATGATTTGCACAAATAAGTCCTAGATGGGTTTATATGAAAATGTTAATATGGTCGTTGCGGGGTGATGGAATTTTTTTTTAATTATCTAGCCTCCCCAATTACTTTTTTGATTTTAATTCCTTTTAATGTGGTAACATACACGTGGTGGTTTGAAGCTGCTGTGTATCCCAGGAGATCACATCTTTAAAGCTCCATTCCTGTGTGTGTAGACATTGTAAGTAGGAGCTTTTGGTGAGTAGGAGCTTAATTTAAGATGTGACCCACCTCATTCAGGGGGGCCTTAATGCTTTAACTAGAGTCCTTTATAAGAGAATGAAACTCAGAGGAAGAAAACGTAGAAGCCGAGAGAGAAAGACACAGGAACAGTGAGGAAGCCACTGAAGCCAGAATCTGGAAACAATGAAACCTGGAAGAAAAGGGAGCGATCAGGAGATGCCACCATGCGCCTTGCCGTCTGACAGAGGCTCCCAGGATCACTGGAAACCTGCCTTCAGGCTTGATGATGCCTTGATTTGAACATTTTCATGACGTCAAAACTATAAGTTTGTAAACTCACAAATTCCCATTCTTAAAAGCCAGCCCATTTCTGGTGTACTGCATTTTGGCAGTTTCAGTCAACTAAAACAACATATATATAACATAACATTTCCCATTTCAACCATGTTTAAGTGTACAGTTCAGTAATATTCACTTTTTAAAATTTTTTAGGTGCCTGATCTGGGAATCGAACCTGGTCTCCTGCATGGAAAGCAAGCATTCTACCACTGAACCACCCGTGCACCCCAGTTCAGTGATATTAATTGCAATCCCCATGTATCTTTGGCACCATTCATCACCAAATCTTTTCCATCACCCCAGTCAGAAATTCTGCACCCATTAAGCAATAGCCTCCCCCTTCTGCCTCCCTGCAGTCCCTGGTAACCTCTAACCTACTTTCTGCTTCTTTGAATGTACTTTTCTAGATATTTCATATAAGTGGTATTATACAATTTTTTGCCCTTTTATGCCTAGCTCATTTCACTCAACCTGATGTCTTCAAGGTTCATTCATGTTGTGACATGCATCAGAACCTCATTCCTTTCTATGGCTGAGTAATATTCCACTATGCTAGACCTCGTTTTGTCTGTCCATTCATTTGTCGATGGACACTTCTACCTTTTGGCTATTGTGAATAATGCTGTTATGGACATCAGTATACAAGTTCTGTGTGAGGCCCTGCTTTCAGTTCTCTTGGGCATATGCCTAGGAATGGGCTTGCCAGGTCACATGGTAGATCTATGTATAACTTTTTGAGGAACCACCAGACTGACTTCCAAAGTGGGTGCAAGGGTGGTGGGATCTTTAAGTTTTCTTCTCCATTTCTTAGCATCTGTGGTGGTTAGGTTCGGGTGTGTTCTAGTTTGTAAAAGCTGAAAGAATGCAATATACCAGAAATGAAAGGCTCTTTTTTTCTTTCCCATGGGCAGGCACAGGGAAGCGAACCCAGGTCTCCGGCATGGCAGACGAGAACTCAGCCACTGTGCCACCATCGCTTGCCCATGAATGTCTTTTAAAAAGGGAATTTATTAAGTTGCAAGTTTACAGTTCTAAGGCCAAGAAAATGTCCATATTAAGGCATCAAGAAAAAGATACCTTAATTCCAAAGAAAAGGCTGATGAAGTTTGGAGTTTCTCTCTCAGCTGGGAGAGCACATGGTGATGACTGCTAACTTTCTCTCTTCATTTCATAAGGCTTCCCCAGGGGTGTTTTCCTTCTCCCCCAAAGGTCTCTGGCTGTGTGGGCTCTGTTGTACTGGTTACTCTAGAGCTTTTTCCAAAAATGATTCCCTCTTAAAGGGCTCCAGTAAGCAACCCCACCTTGAATGAGTATAGACATAGCTCCATGGAAACCATGTAATCAAAGGTTACCCCCCCACAATTGGGTGGGCCACATCTCCATGGAAGCAAAAACATTCTACCCAGCAATAATGAATGAGGATTAAAGGACATGACTTTTCTGGGGTACATAATAGATTCAAACTGGCAAAAGGTATCAACTTGGCCAGGTGGTGATGCCCTGTTCTTCTATTCCTGGGGACTTAAATCAGTATGTGAAATTCTTCTATGGCTGAGTACATTTGCAGTCGGCTAAGGGGAGTTTAATTTAATAACTCACAATGAGGGGGGTTTAATTTAATAAACTGGAGGCTTAAAAGAGAGATCAGAAGGGAGCTCAATGCAGCACAGCCCAAGCAGCTCAGCACACCTCATCTCAGTGCTCACAGCTCAGCCCAGGCCTTTGGATATGCAGAAAGGAATCAACCCGGGGAAAGCCATTGGAACCCAGAGGCCAGGAGAGAAGGCCAGCAGAGATCGCCCTGTGCCTTCCCATGTAACAGAGAAACTCAGGTGAAAGTTAGTTGCTTTTCCTCTGAAGAACTATACGTTTTTAACTAAATAAATCCCTTATTAAAAGCCAATCCATCTCTGGAGTGTTGCATTCTCGCAGCTTTAGCAAACTAAAACAGCATTCTCTAATTTATTTGTTTCCCAGCGAACACCCAGTGTTCACCCAGAGAGACAGAACGGTGGTGGTTCCCTCGCCAGCACTGTCCTGGGCCAGGGGTCCTGACAGGCGGAGGAGGCAGAGGCTGCCCTGCCCACCGGCAGCATCACTCCGCCCCACGCACGGCCGCAAGGACCACAATGGGCCACCAACCCAGAGATGCACGAGAACCCCCGTGAAAATTAGATGACGGAAATGAGGACAAGCTGGCCCTCATTCTGCCACAGGCGAGAAGATACAAGCCTCTAGAAACAGGTCAAATACAGCTGGACTGCCTGACTTACCAAAAGAGTCGATATCATCCAAATGGCTGGAACCCTTTAATCGGTAATACCGGACTTTTCTTGAAACTGCCTCTTTTGAGTCCCAGAGCCTCAAGGTTATTTTGTGGAAATTCATTTTCTTTAGTAATTCCTTTGTCACGCTGATGTTAAACGTCTGGGTCCATGACACCCAGATTTTGTCGCCCTCGTGCCACGGCTTCACCGTCTGTATGGAAAAACGTTGAGGGACTCGGCTGTGCAGTGACAGAGGGCCCTGTGGTCCCCGCCGTGGCGTTTCTAAGGGTCGGGGGCGAATGGAACAGCCTCTTCCCCACGGCGTCTCCGCCCCCCACCAACCTGCCTGCCCACAGGTGGTGCTCGGTTGTCCTTTCTCCACCACATCTCCCGCGGCTCCCGTCAAGCCCGAGGCAAACCCAAACGCTCAGGCATCGCCCCACGCTGACCTCGGGCTGCTATGCGGGTAGCAGTAAGGGAGGAAATGAGGAGAGGCTGGGCCTGAGGGCAAAGCCGAGGAGCTCTCAGGTCCCAAGGAAGTTGACTGAGGTTGTGATGTGGGGGTGGCTTGTGCCTATAAGGAAGCTGCTTTGGTGGGCATGGGAGAGCGGCAGAGAGGACATGCCAGCTGCTCCTGCCAGAGGACAAGGGGAGACTTTGCAGGGCAGGGGCCAAAACCAAGTAGCAGATAAGATGATGCACCGTGTCTGCCGAACGCGACAGTTACTTGATTTCTGTTGTCCTTAGACAATCCTTGTATTAGCTGTTTTTATGGCTACCACTGCACATTATATTTTTAATTTAATGTATTATTTACAAGGATCCTGCAAGGAAGGTGTCGTCATCATTGGTTTTACACATGAGGAGACTGAGGCTCAGAGGGGTTAAGGTCTTTGCAGCTCAGCCTGCCTGACTCCTGAGCCTACAGCATGAAGCCAGGCTGGAGGGGGGCTGGTGCACGGGCTGGCCAGGCTGTGGGAGAGGCCTGGCTTCCCCCAGAATCCGCAGAGAGGCCCAGAAGGTAAGTGTGGACAGAGGTGAGGCAGAAGGTGGGAGAAGCTGGGAGAAACAGGGTGCCAGGAAGGGCCCAGGTTGGGGTTGCACCAAGAAGGGGCCCGGAAGGGCAGGGGAGACACAGGCAAGCCTTCAGCTACTTAACCAGTGACTTTCAACTCCAGGCTCTGAAGGAACTCCAGCCACCCATGACCTGTCTTTCCTTCCATCTTTCATTCCTTCAGGTGTTGACTATGCCTCAGGGCAGTCATGCATTACTATTTGAGTGGTAGTTCCCATCCCCAGCCTCATCCCACCCTCCACTTCTGCTGATTCTCTGTCCCCCCATCAGGAATCAGGGAGGTTTACCTTGGCACGCCGACCTACTGCTGAGCCTGGCAAGCACACATAGTCAATCAACAAACATCTACAGAATGGCTTCTACCTGCCAGGCACTCCCTGTGCTCAGAGCCCCAAGAAGGAGACTTGCTTGTAGCCATACAGCCAGCCCCAGCACCCAAGCCTGATGCCGGACTGGTGCGCCCCACCCCCACCCTACCCCATGGCCCCCAGACGGAGCCTCTGAGACCCTCAAAGTTCTATGAATGGCTGTGTGGTCGGGGTAGGGTGGGAGTGGGGGGGACTTTTGTTTGCCATGGGAAGGGGCCTCAGCCACATTAATCCCATGGCCTTTCACCTCCCTCACAAGAAGAGGAGTGACTGAACTGGCTGGGGCATCTGCAGGAAGGGCTGGACATGCCACACTCAGCTGGGCTGGGCCTGCCCAGGTTGCCTGCAGGCATCTGCTCTCCCCGCAGCAAGAGGAGCCCGGCCAGCAGATGCTGAGGGACAGCGCCTGCTCTACCTCGGAAGGGCGAGACCTGGCACACCAGGTCACCCGCAGGGCTAACCGACACCAGCCAGCCTCACCCCGCTCGGCAGTCAGGGTGGTGTCCTGCTCTCTGTCTGACTGACCCCTTCATCTTTTCTTCATCAGGCCCTCTTCTGGCTCCAAACTCAGACTGGGAAATGGGGTGTTATAGACTGGGCCCCACCAAACCTACAGGTCCTTTGGAAAAAGTAAAATTGGAGCAGTTACCTGAAAATAGGGTCATCTCCAATTGC